>JARHVA010005975.1:625000-860000 GCA_037957365.1 Torreya grandis
TAGGGTTGTATCCATTCTATCTATCATTGTCTAACATCTCCATTTACGTCATCTTCTCTAATGATGTTTTCTTTCTATCGTGTTCTAAGGGATGAACCTCTCTGGTGTCCAACTCATGACAAATAGGTAGTTTGTCCATGACATCATGTCATATATACATCATAAAATATAGTTGAAATAACAACCCATCATGATCATAATGTAAGAATAGACACTACAACTAACTCATAACAATTTAATCATGAAATTAAAGCAACATACCACTATCCCATAATACCATATGACTTATAGACTAGATAATAATAACCAAATAAAATCAATAAATATAGAAAATCCATGGATAATCAAGTAAATTTTCTTATCAAGGAATCATGATGTAACATCCTCCCCCCTAAAGCTATTCATCATCCTAGATGACACTTATTCGAACACATGTTCTGAATTAAAAACATTACTCAGCCAAAGTAGAATTATAGTCCTCATCATAGTCCTCCAAAGTAGAATTATCCTTAGAGTATTAGTCCTACAAGACATTGAACTATGAAATATCTGTATTATGCAATTGAATTTTCAGAGTGTCAATTACTCTGACTAGTTCTACCATGACCACCTTGGGGTCCCAAACCAATAAGCCAAGCATATATTCTATAGGAATGACCATTTATAGTACCTCAAAGGGTCTTAAATATCTTGGTTAAAGTTTCACTAACTTCATGAGTTTAGGCTTCAACCAAAATCACATTAAATCATCATAAAAGCCAAAAACAAATGGCTAGGGAGAGTTATGAAAAGCTTCCTAGTCCCTCTGCACATCTATCTATCCTATATAGTGTTTTTCTCATCTTAAAGAAAAGTTTATAGAGAACCTAGAAATAATGATGTGTATAATTTAAAATCATTACTACTCTATGTAGCTCCTGATAAGTATAACATGTCAATATTGTAACTAATACATGTATCTCTTGACAAGTATGATGATGAATTTGAACTAGAAATACTATATTTCTAATGTATACAAAATTAAGGAATAAACATTCCATAATATACATGCATATGGTCATACAAATAAATTTGAAAAGTCTCACTTGTTAAATCATGGATTTGACAAGCTCTCCTTATCAGATCCAAACTCAATAACTACCAAGTCAATGTGAGACCAACTAGGGTCCACTCTCATCTCTTATTACTCATGTTCTTAATTCATCACTCATCTATTAGGTCTTCATAACCTAATGATCTCTAAAATGTAGACAAGGTTCAATGAATCACAAATCCATATTAATGGATCATACAAAGTAATGATATATGCCAGATAATTCAAAATGTACCAACATACATTATAATAAAAATCATATAATCATTCCATAATTGTCTTATGTTACCATTAGCCAAACATAACTAGTAGGAAATTTCACCACTTAACCCATCCCTATTATACTTATAGTTAAGAGAAAATAATGTTAAAATTAACATAACATACAAAGGCCAAGGTTCACACCATCCTTAAGACATTATAAAAGGAACAATAAAGACAATTCCTCTATGATTGTTTGGCTACTTACACAACAAGTTATAAGATATCTCAACCCATTAGACTAACAAGATGTTTTATACATCCTATCTCATATTCACTCTAGGAAAAAGATACATAAATGTTTCATAGAAAAATGTTTCTATAAAAATGAAAATAATACCAATCTAATCAAAGGTAAAACATAATATATTGATTATAATTAACTTATAAGTATTAATATAGAACAAATATAAATTCAAGGTTTTCCACTCTGTTGGTTGAATATTTTTTCGATCAGCGTACTGATAAACAAAATAGGTCTCATCAGCTAAAGTAGGAAGATTGGTCATCTAAATGTGTAGGTTTACCACATCAGAAGGGGACTAATCTCTCCTCTCATCAAGGGGAGGTTCCCTATAAATATGCTATATGTATATATAAATAGAAAATAATACTCAAGGGTAGGACAAACCATCCATCTCTCTTTTTTTAGAGATGATGAGTGCAAATCAAAGGAAAAACTCAAGGGAAATGATATAAAGCACTCCTCTTATTTCAAAAGTACAATTCAACAAGCCACAAGAATACTCCTGGTAATAAAAGCAAAATGTAACCAAGGATGTAGTAACCAACAAATTGAGATGTAATACAAAGTCTCCACCTGAATTGCCCAAGAGTGAGATACAAAAGACAATGAGGGCACAAAGTCGTCCCAAGGTCCTTCACACAAAAACAAAAAGAAAACACACTAAAATCAATTATGGGGGCACAAAGTCTCTCTACAGTTGACTTCAAGACACCTTCTTGACTATTTTCACTAATCCTGCTTGTTGAATTAAAGAAAAAAAAATATTAAGGAAAAAGACATAATAATAGTTTCCCCAACAATAAAGATATCACAGCACAAAGTCTAAAAAATCACTTTCTTCTTATTCCAATAACAAAATATGATCAACAATTTGAGCTCAAAGTCTTAGTAATGCCTTTCAATTTGGGTAGAGTTTCATTTTTGATTGTCAGAGAGAGATATCCATTTACAATAAAAGAGAGTCCCTTATATAGCCTCTTCAAGAAGGACTCGAGAACAGTAACACATCATGTTGCATTGAAAGTCATTAAGAAGATAGGCTAGAATTAGGGGCATCTACCCATTTATTTTTCTTAATGCAGAGAAACAAGTCACGCTATTAAAAGTTTGCCTCTTTCAATATCCACCTGGCGGTCTACTTCTAGAAACATATCTAATGTGTAAATGTTTCTGGTCCTTCCTCATTATTCCTCCTTTTTTGGTTAATTGAATCAGGTCCTGAATTTGATTTGATGCTCTATTCCTTAATCGCTTCTTGTTGATCTTGGCTTCAAAGTCTTTGAATGCATTTGGGTCCATAGATTTAAAACTACAAGGATCAATGGCTATTTCATTGTCATAACTTTGACATTTTTGGGCACATCACTTTCCTTGGCAATTCCTTCAGTTTTCTCATTTGAGCTTTCTTGGAGGGTACTTGCCTTTCCGGCCTTAAGAAATGATCCACTTTGGGTCAAGAAGAGCCCCCCACAAGGGTATCTACCCTTTGGGTGGTCTTTGGATGGCCTTTAGGATTTTTTATTCCGATGGGTTACTAAGTCCTTTGTTTTGTATCCTCTCAAAGGGAAGGTGACCCTTTGTCTTTGGGGGAGTGTCCTTTAAGTTGGAAACTAAGAGTCCCCTACAAGGGCACCTGTCCTTTGGGGTCCTTTGGCTGCCTTTTATTTGGAGTCCTTTAGAACTTTTCCCCTAGACATTTCTCATAGACAAATTTTGTGAACATTTCCCATAGACAAAAAGTCCACAAATATTTTCTTGCGAACAAAAAGTCCATGAGAATTATTGCTTTGTCTTTGGCTTTCAGAAACTCCTTCAGGATTTCCTCCCATAGTCTTTATAAATTCCTTCAAAATTTTTGTGTAAAGGAATTCCTTCAGACAAAAAGTCCAAAGGAATTATGCCTTAGTCTTATTCCCAAAGGAAATCCCTTTGTCTTTCAACTGCCTTAGACAAAATTCTGAAAGAACTTACCTTTGTGACTTCTTTGAAAATGACCCTTTCAAAGGGTGCTTTTGTCAACCCAGTGCCCTCCACAATGACACTTGTCCTTCAGGAGGCTCTCTTGAACTTTTTCACTGAACCACTCCATTCAACCAACCATTAAACCAAGCTTTGAACTAAGCTTTATACCAAGCTTTGAACCAAAATGGTTCAAGCTGATGAACCCTTTGATTGAACCAAAAGTCGTTGAACCATTTGTTGAGCTGACTGAGTGAACTGAAGCATTGAACCAACTTTGGTTCAATGATTCATTAGTTCATTCTCTTTGATTTGGCTAAGTCCTTTTGATCCTCATTGAACCAAACACATTGAACCTGTTGAACCTTGAACCTTAAACCTGAGTGGTTTAATAGTTCAATGGTTCAAGCCTCATAAACTTGTTCTTTTGATTGAACCTACTTGTAGAAGCCTTTGAACTTGACTTTAGAATCCTTTAAACTTGGACATAGTTAAAATTTTGCTACTGATGTTGAACCTTTGAACCTATTGAGCCCGTTGAACCAAAATGGTTCAAGGTTCAACAGTTCAATCCTTATTTAAAAGCTTGATGATGAACTCTTTTGGTTGAACTTGATCATTGAACCAACTTTGATATCACCTAAGTGTTGAAAGCTTTCTTCTTTCCTATAGAATACGTAGAAATCAACCAGTGAAGCCCATTGAACTTGGCCTCCAGAGTCCATAGATTTTCTTTTCCTATAGAGTCTGTAGATTCAAGCCTATAGGGTCTGTAGATTCAAGCCTGCAGAGTCCGTAGATTTTTGAGAAGCTTTAAAAATGAGGAATTTGAATGCCCAAGACAAATTTTGAAAAGGGAAGAGACAATTTTGGTTTGTAGGACCAAAATAGTTCAAATGTTGTCCCAAAAATGAGTGATATTTTTTGGGGGACAACAACTGGCTCCAATTGGGGATCTTCTATCAATTTCAAAAAGAATTGAATGGATTAGAATCCAAAATCTCTAGTGTATTCATGTGTACCATTGGGCTATGTAGTCATGCTACCCAGAAATGAAAGGCAACAAAAATGGAAACAAACAAAACAAAATAGAATTGAAAACTATACAAATATACATATATATATATAGATGTAATAATCTGATACTTCAAGAGTTGAAGTGTTTCAGATGTTGCTTCCTTAGAGGTAGTGAAAATAGTGCTTTATCCTGACAAACAAGCAAGAAGACATTTTTTCCCCAGAAATAGTGATGGGAAAATGGAACTCTCCACCAGGAAACCAATTTTTTGCATCTTCGTCTTGGCCTTTTATTCTTCTTGCTTCATGGCAAGACGTGGTCTTCAAATTGAAAACCATAACTCCTTGTTTTCCCTACAAAGAGTTCCTTTTGCTGACTCTAGAATATAGTAGTATGGTCCACCACCATAGCTTGTTGTTTTTTTGGTCTAGTCCAGCACATGCTTTGATTGTCATCATCAGACCCCTGACAAACCATTAGCTTGCTACCTCTTTTGATGTGGAGGAGTTTGATCTCTTCATCTTGAGTAGTCTTCAATCTGAGAAATAGAGATCCATATCCAGTTGTGGAAGAATTGTTTCCATCAGATTCCAAGATCCAAGCATCATCAGAAGCTGATCTTACATCAAATTTCTCTTCATCAAAGATGGAAAATCCTTCTTGATTTATACTACACCCTACTAATTCTTCTAATGCCTTGTTTGGATCAAATCCTAGATTGTCAGCTATGGGACTTTCATTACTTGAGACATGAGCATCCTCTATGGTCAAGATGTAATTACCCCTACCTAAAGGCTCAAATAGAATTTGAGCTATAGGGGCTAACATTTGGGTAACCAAAATTTTTTCCTTAGACACGTCCACACTTGGTTCTCCATCAATGTTTAATTGCTCAGGATTGGCTTGTAGGGATTCAAACTTAGTCATCTAAATTTTAGATTTATTGACATGATCAATCATGGAAAATGATTCAGATGGACTTGGAAGAGAGGATGGGAGTTCATCCTTTTGGTTTTTGGGAGGGGGAGGACTGATCTGTGAATTTGAAGTAGAAGGTGTAGAGATGTTCGATGTACTTACTTCTTTGACAATCAATGATTCCTTGATTTAAAATGAAGAGGGGTTCTCTATTCAACAATTGAAATTTCTAGTTAGGGTCGCTCCTCTATCTTCTCTTTGTCAGCTTGCTGGGCTGACTGATTCTCAGTCTTGGTGAATACTACGTATGATTCACTTTTGGGTTCATCCTGGTAATTCAAGAAACCAATGTGGGAGTCACTAAGTGATTCTTCTAGATCCTCCTTGAAGAGATCAACACCATTTTCTTTCTCAAACTTAGGTCAAAAATAGGAAACATGTTCTATTTCTAGATATCCAACTATTGAGTTAGTTGGAGGTGCTTCAAGGATAGGGTTCCTCTATAGGGGAGGAAGATGATTTTATTTCCCTTGACTTCTGGTAGCATTTCCTTGATATGTTTGATTAGGGAATGTCCTCCTTGGTATATCTTTATGTAGAGGAGTAGAAGACATATTTTGTGTCATTTGCCTTTTCAAGGCTAGCAATTCATTTTATAGCTTTTGTACCATTGGCTCAGTGATGACTGTGGGTGAGTATTCAAAAGATGAAGAGGGTTTAATTTTGTATGGGTCTCTCCTTATCTTTCTTGCCAAGATAAGGTCATCTTGTACCTTAGTGGCCAAAAGTTGAGCTGCAGCAAGATCTATTTGACCAGCACGTCTCAACAAAAAACTCACTTCAAGCAGTTGTGAGTTGATGAATAAGCATTTGAGGTGTTAGCTAAGTGACCATGGGAATGCTATGCCTCAGCTTGTCAAAACTAGAAATAAAATCCCTCATAGGCTCATGAGGCTTTTTCATCATTTAAGTGAGTTGGGCCAGCAAGGCATGTGCATCTTGTATGGGCTTGAACCTTGCTTCAAACTTGGCTTTGAGTGTATCCCAGTCAGTCACTAATCTAGCTTGAAGATGGTAGAACCAGTCTGCAATAGCACCTTGTAATGTCTCCAAAAAAATATTGACTGCCATGTCTTCAAATTCCACCCCTATAACACCATAGGCTATGTTGAAGACTGCAATTTGTTCATCAAGGTGAACTATTCCATCACTAAAAAATTTGGAGAAATTCTTTCTTGAACTACATGGGAGTTCATGCAGAGGTGGAGTCAAGTTGAGTGGGCCAAAAGAGTTACCGCAGGGGCCTCAAACTACCATGATTTAAGTAAGAAAAATAGAGATAACCAATCTAGATGGAGTGGCTAGATTACGAAACAAAAATGCAAAAGGACTGGCTCAGCTTCAGCTTGAGGCTTGAGGCTTCAAACTGTGCATTCTTTCCTAGTAGCTCTGGTTTTGTAGACCAGATAAAATAATAGAGCTGGAAGAAGATGGTAAGGCTATAATGAATAATGGGTAAGACATGAAATAGAGTCGCCAGAGTATATAATGGATAAGGGTTATAATGATAATGAGTAAGACACAGGTGATGTTTCAATCTAAAAATTAAGGCTCCAAATTGCATGAAATTATGTATATCCCCAGCGAAGTCACCAAAAACTATTGGTTGAATATTTTGTCGATCAGCGTACTGATAAACAAAATAGGTCTAATCAGCCAAAGTAAGAAAATTGGTCATCCAAATGTGTTAGTTTACCACATCAGAAGGGGACTAATCTCTCCTCTCATCAAGGGGAGGTTCCCTATAGATATGTTATATGTATATATAAATAGAAAATAATAATCAAGGGTAGGACAAACCATCCATCTCTCTTTTTTTAAAGATGATGCATGCAAATCAAAGGAAAAACTCAAGGAAAATGATATAAAGCACTCCTCTTCTTTCAAAAGTACAATTCAGCAAGCCACAAGAATACTCTTGGTAATAAAAGTAAAATGTAACAAAGGACATAATAACCAACAAATTGAGATGTATCACAAAGTCTCCACCTGAATTGCCCAAGAGTGAGATATGAAGGACAAGCAGGGCACAAAGTCATCCCAAGGTCATTTACATAGAAACAAAAAGAAAACACACTAAAAGCAATTGTGGGGGCACAAAGTCTCTCCATAGTTGACTTTATGACACCTTCCTAACTATTTTCACTAATCTTGCTTGTTGAATTAAAGAAACAAAAAATATATTAAGGAAAAAGACATAATAATAGTTTCCCCAACAACAAAGATATCACAGCACAAAGTCTAAAAAATCACTTGCTTTCTTATTCCAATAACAAAATATGATCAACAATTTGAGCTCAAAGTCTTAGTAATGCCTTTCAATTTGGGTAGAGTTTCATTTTTGATTGTTAGAGAGAGATATCCATTTACAATAAAAGAGAGTCCCTTATATAGCCTCTTCAAGAAGGACTCAGGAATAATAACACATCATGTTGCATTGAAAGTTGTTAAGAAGATAGGCTAGAATTTAGGGGCATCTACCCATTTGTTTTTCTCAATGCAGATAAACAAGTCATGCTATTGAAAGTTTTCCTCTTTCAATATCCACTTGGCAGTCTACTTCTAGAAACATATCTGATGTGCAAATGTTTCTAGTCCTTCCTCATCATTCTTCCTTTTCTAGTTAATTGAATCGAGTCCTAGATTTAATTTGATGCTCTATTCCTTAATCACTTCCTACTAATCTTAACCTCAAAGCCTTTGAATTCATTTAGGTCTATTTATTTAAAATTACAAGGATCAACGGCTATTTCATTGTCGTAACTTCGACATCTGTGGGCATGTCACTTTCCTCGACAATTCCTTCAGTTTTATTGTTTGGTCTTTCCCAGAGGGGACCTACCTTTCAAGCCTTAAGAAATGATCCACTTTGGGTTGAGAAGAGCCCCCCACAAGGGTATCTACCCTTCATGTGGTTTCTAGATGGCCTTTAGGCTTCTTTATTTTATTGGGTCACTAAGTCCTTTATTTTGCATCGTCTTGAAGGGAAGGTGACCCTTCAGCTTTGGGGGAGTGTCCTTTAAGTTGGAAACCAAGAGTCCCCTACAAGGGAACCTACCCTTTGGGGTCCTTCAGTGGCCTTCTCTTTGGAGTCCTTCAAAAAATTTCTCACAAACATTTCCTGTGAAAATTTCTGGTAGACAAAAAGTCTGCAGACATTTCTCATGGACAAAAAGTCTATAGATATTTTTCTGCAGACAAAAATTCCATGAGAATTATTGCTTTGTCTTTGGCTTTAAGAAACTCCTTTAGGCTTTCCTCCCGCAGTCTTTCTGAATTCCTTTAGACTTTTTGTCTGAAGGAGGGCACTTGGTTGACAAAAGCACCTTTTGGAAGGGTCATTTTCAAAGAAGCGACAAAGGTAAGTTCTTTCAAAATTTTGTCTAAGGTAGCTAAAAGACAAAGGGATCTCCTTCAGGAAAAGGACAAAGCCATAATTCCTTCAGACATTTTGTCTAAAGGAATTATGCCTTTGTCTTTTTCCTGAAGGAAATCCCTTTGTTTTTCAATTGCCTTAGACAAAATTTTGAAAGAACTTACCTTTGCAGATTCTTTTAAAATGACCCTTCCAAAGGGTGATTTTGTCAACCAAGTGCCCTCTACAAGGGCACTTGTCCTTCAAGAGGCTCTCTTGAACTTTTGCATTGAACCGCTCCATTGAACCAACTATTGAACCAAGCTTTGAACTAAGCTTTGAACCAAGCTTTGAACCAAGATTTGAACCAAAATGGCTCAAGTGGATGAACCCTTTGATTGAACCAAAAGCCATTGAACCATTTGATGAACTGACTGAGTGAACTGAAGCATTGAACCAACTAAATTAAACCAACTTTGGTTCAATGGTTCATTCTCTTTGATTTGGCTAAGTCCTTTTGATCCTCATTGAACCAAACACGTTGAACCCATTGAACCTTGAACCCAAGTGGTTTAATGATTCAATGATTCAATGGTTTAAGCCTCAAAAACTTGTTCTTTTGATTGAACCTACTTGTACAGGCCTTTGAACCTGACTGTAGAAGCCTTTGAACCTAGAAGAAGTTGAACTCTTGCTGCTAATGTTGAACCTTTGAACCTGTTGATCCCATTAAACCAAAATGGTTCAAGGTTCAATAGTTCAATCCTTGCTTAGAATCTTTCCGATGAACTCTTTTGGTTGAACCTAATCACTGATCCAACTTTGTGATCACCTAAGCATTGAAAGCTTGCTTCTTTCCTGCAGAGTCCATAGAAATCAACCAGTGAAGCCCATTGAACTTGGCATGTAGAGTCTGTAGATTTTCTTTTCCTACAGAGTCCATAGATTCAAGCCTACAGAGTCTATAGATTCAAGCCTGTAGAGTTCATAGATTTCTGAGAAGCTTGAAAAATGAGGAATTTTAATGCCCAGGACAAATTTCAAAAAGGGAAGAGACAATTTTGGTCTGTAGGACAAAAATAGTTCAAATGTTGTCCCAAAAATGAGTGATATTTTCTGGGGTACAACACACTCCATAGTGTTAAAGTTCACAAGTGTAGATAAATTAGTACTGGAAAGTGTGACTCTAAAGCCAAAAGTGGAAGGTAGTGAAATAATATCTTAGCAACAAATAATTAAATACCCTCACATGGTATGAATAAACCACCATAACTAAAGTTTCTAATGTCACTTCACACTTACTAAACCTATAAGTGTAGTATCTTAAGCTATTTCCATAATCATAAGGAACATATTAACCACATAGATCTATTCATTCGATTCCTGCAACTTCTTTATCAATAAGAAGTAGAAGACACTATTGACCTCTAGGGGATATTGTAGAAACAACATTTCAAAAAAAATTGATAAAATAAATACTAAATCAACATTAGGATAATATGAATCCACTTAGGGTTTATAATGATGTCAAATGAGGGTGATAGAGTAACAACTCACCTCTATGATAGTTATGTGAGATTAGACCTCTTTCCAATTCACATAAACATATGGGGTGCCCATCCATGAGCAAACTCCTAACACATAGGAATCCTCAACAAAGATAACTATTCTCCACTACAAGGAATTCCCATTACACTAGGTAGTGCCACTTTATAATTGATCTTTTAGGATTCCCACTCCTAGGATATAAGACACAAAAATCTATGTAAGATACACATATTATTAAGTGAGAAGGATCCCATTATTTAGAACACTCATAATACTAATCAAAAATGGTGAAGGTGACTTAATTACCGAGTAAGGATTTAATCATTGTCAAGGTGTTTGATCTAAATGATAAAAATATGGTAGGAATCTCTTGTTCATGACTTATGAACCACGTTATTAATTCACCTACCCAAATATTGTATACAACCATAACCATTGAGGTACTTAGTAAACCAACCCTTTAACAACTCTGAGAGAGTATGAGTGCTCATAAGGTACACACTAAATGTACCACACACATTACACCATTCTCCTTTATAATAAATACAAGGATACAATTTTTTTATTAGTCTCATTAGGTCATAGAGTTTGTGCCACAACTCTTATACCACATGTAACAACCCCACTAGGGTTTGACTAAGAAAAATGTGATATATTTTTTTTTTCAATTTAATAAATGTATTCCTTCATTATAATTCACCATGAGAATCTAATTAGTGATATATATATATATATATACATATATATATACATATATATATATATACATATATATATATATACATATATATATATATATAACACTCTAAGTATATTAAACTATAAATAAACATGTTGCATCTATCAATCACTAATCACTATAAACATAATAAATACATCATAACCAAATATGGAAAGTAATTAAAAATATTGAGCCATGATTGGTACAGTGATACAACCATTACTGCCAAGTATAAATAAGTAAATAATTACATCTCATTAGATTAATGTCTAATTAATAATAAATAAAATACAATGCATAGGATATAATCTATATATCTCTATGGGACATGAGTTCCCAAACTCTAGTATCTCTTCCAATCACAAGTGTTATCTCCAAGTAAGTATTATATCTGGGAGGGATAACATCATCTGAGCACTTTTACACACCAACAATAGACCATTGATCCCCCACACAATTCCCCACCAAGGAATGGCATTCCCTTCATGGATGAGTAGATAGTGATGATGTGGGAATATAGAGAGACAAGATAGTACATATGTTTTATATAATTTATAAAATAAACATGTGTTGTATCATAAAGAAACCCATTCTCATAATATATCACACAAGCATGTAGATCATACACATCAAATGACAATGTCTCAATAACATTACTTTGGCCAAAATTTTCAATATTTATTGATCTCTACTATCAATCAATTTCATACACATCACTTGATCAAATTACCTTCATCTAGCATTGTGATGTTAGTAAGCTAGTGAAGTCTGTCTCACTACTTACTTAATACCAATAATTCAAGATTTGTTTAACATACATATATCCAATAGATTCATATATATTACTTCCTACTAGAAATCATAAAACATTCTAAACAAAATAATAATCAAATGAATACATTTAATCCATTAAATCTATGAATGAATCTCCATAATATCATTTATTACATAAATAATAAACAAATAAGTGCAAATTATACTAACTAGGTATAATATATACATTAGGCTTCATGTTTTAATTTCTATAAGATACAATATAGTACCTCTTATAATATGGCATAAAACATGATAAATATAGAACTAACCAAAATGAATACATTTAGTCCATCAAATGTATGAATAAATCTAGACATAACATTTACATTTTGTACCATCCAGTATAACATACATTTAGACTATAGTTTCAAACATAATACACTCTATGACATCCCATAATATCATAATTCATTATTCATGATAAAAACTACACAATTACAAATGACTAGTCATACAATTTCAAGAATCAAGTGTCCTTAATCCTAAATATTAGACAACTAAGTAAAATTTATACCAATTGGGTACATCCTATGTTTAAAATACATACTAATTAGAACCTATAGGAACACATCATGATGCACCAATATATGTTATATATGTTTAAACAATTTCACATATTAATTTACTCATGATATGTACTACTCACCAGTTTTCATTACTATATGAATATATACTAACAACCACAATATTTTCAAAGAATTAGGTAACCAAACTATGTATCATGTGAATATACTCTTTCATATACATAATTATTACATTTACAAGAGATTATATTCACAAGGTTTATAGGTTTTAGAGCCATGGAATCCTTTGACTTATCTTAACTATATATTTAGTTATGGATATACGCATATGAACTAATACACCTATATATGTGATATTTTTTTTATTTAAAAATTAATCCATATATAGATACATTTCCTAGTTCTATAAGTAGATTCAACTTGATTATGTTCTCTGATAAGCACTAAAATCACAACCCATAGATATTAAACTGATAGCTCATACTTCACAATTTTAGATTAATTTCATGTATCCTCATGATAAGAAATACATAACTATTATATCCACATCACCATAAAATATGTATTCTTAACTTGATTTTTCTAACTATATTAACTATCCCTTATTATAGTTAACTAACATTATACTAACTAACTATCCAATTGGTCTAAAATTATGTTAGAATACATTACTATAGAGGAATAGATAGTAACTAATACTATATTAACCCTCATAATATATATAGTTAGTTAGTATTCTTTATTATATTAATTTGTCACTAGTTACTATCTATTAACAATATAAGTTGCTAACAATTAACTATCCCTACATATTGACTTTAATCATTTCAAAACCAATTAGTTATGTTTATTGTCCATGTCATTGTATACACTAGTAATTATATATTAATTGATTTAGTTGATTATTAATTAATGTTAATATAAATACATGTTATAAAATCCTATCAACCTCTATGTTACACTATAACATGGTATACTCATGCACCTTGAATATATAATATTGATACACTATACATGTTATAGAATAATGTGACATAATGCACAGTTACACATACACTTATCACTGACTTAAGAATTTGCATATTTATGTCAAAAATATGAATACATATTTTAATATCATTATGATTATACATTACTAAGATCTGCCACTTATATACCTAGTTTGGTATATAGATCATTTAATCTATTTATATTAATTTATCGATGAACATTCCATTATTATGTACTTGATAAATCATAATATACTTATTATAATTATCCAAAGTATACAAGATATGAGCTAGAGGTGTAGCCTATTAATAAATGGACACACACACACACACACACACACACACACACACACACACACACACACACACACACACACACACACACACTACCAATTATAAAATCATATTTTTAAGACCCTAAATGAGCCACAATATCCACTAGACAGTTTTTGTATACTATTCAAGCATATTTACGGTCATGGTATGAGTATCTACATTATTTATAGGAGTGAGGTATGTAGTATATAGGGAAACAAATACAAAAAAATGAATATGATACAATACATCATCCATTTTATATGATAAATTTATACCATAAAACATTTCAATGCCAAGAAGTTTGCATGGCATATATATAGACTTCTAACTCGATTTCCAAATGAAAACTAGGTGTCAATGTTCTATTTAATGATAACATATATTAACACTACCAAATTACCAAATTATTGATAGTACATATTTCTATATTTAATAGAGTATCAAGGATAGTTGCTTATTAAATATTCATTACATGTTAATATCTTGCTTTACATTGGTATAATTGCCACTACATTTAAATAGTCACAAGTATGGCAATATATATAAATAGTCATTGAATAGTATTAAAGTTTTAGTGTTTCACTATATATATATATATATATATATATATATATATATATATATATATATATATATATATATATATATATATATATAAAACTATAGCACTACAATAAACTAATGTATATTCATATATTTTCTATTTTTATATACTTAACTATGATAAACCCATGTATATATTGTAATCTAATTAGTGCATATATTAGCTTTTATGCTAAATCTACCTTTGGGTTGATAATTTGAATCAGATCATTTTTTTTAAAGTATAACCTAGTACATATCTACACAACCCACCTAGATCACAAGTCACTATTCAATCCCATTAAAAGCATTATTATTTATGAATCCATCTCATTTCATGTTTAGACCATGAATCACTAGTTTTATATAACCAAAAAACAAGATGTTAATTCTTTATTTATATAGTTTCAAGATAAATTAAAGAATAAACCATTCGTGTGTGTGTGTGTGTGTGTGTGTGTGTGTGTACACACATATGAATGGGTTATTGTTTTATTGATTCTGAAACTGTAGAAATCAATAATTAACATCTTGTATATATATGTATGTATGTATTATTGTAGTTCCTAGAACAAAACTAAAGGATACACAGATATGAGAGTTCATAGTTTTAGATGATCTTATATATATCTTTGATCTTTATATAGTTATCTAATTATGGTGACTTAGTTTAGCCTCCTTATATCACTATAAATAATTGATATCCTACATGATCATTTATACTTGATTATTAAACATACATTATAACTTACAGAATGCATCAAACTACAAACATATATATTTGGATTACTAACATATATTTTATAAATATTGATTTACACATAGTTTATATAAATAGTTTCATAATTCAAAGACATCACCTAATTGATAAAGGCTTTATTTATTGAAATGGCATGATGTAGAAGTCCTCTTTTTGATTTTTGACCTTTTATTTCTTCAACACATTGCTCCTCTTTTTACACTTCATCCTCTGCACCTTTTCTCCCCTTCTCATCCTTTATGTTTTACCCCACTTCTCTTTTATTATCCCTTTTAAAAAGTATGGTGCTTGACTTTAAAACTGACCCCTTTTCTTATTTGTATTCAAAGGTTTTTTTATATTTTTTATTTTCTCTTGTTTTGTTTTCTTTTTCCGAAATTTGGTTTGATCATGATTTATCTTTTATTTTATTCTCTTAATGATGTTTTTATTATTTTTAATTTTTTCAAATAATTTAATAATAAATAATTATTTAGCACAAATAATTAATCATAATGACTTTCTAATAATGATACTAGTGTAAGTCATTAACATTCTAACAAAGCAATAAATTAAGATAACATACAATTAACCATGTGTAAATACTATCTAAATTCAAGAAACATCAAAATACACCATCTTAACCATCCCATTATGCATATAACATGTAATAACTAATGTGGTGTGTGTAGGGTTGTGGACATTTTGTCTATCTTCCTTCAAATCTCCATCTACATCACCCTCATTGATGATGCTCTTCCTCCATCATGCTCTAAGGGATGAATCTTTCCTATGTCTAGCTCATGACAAATAGGTAGTTATTCCATTACATCATGACATATATACATCATAAAATATAACTAGAATAACTACTCATCATTATAATAATGTAAGAATATACACTGCAGATAAATCATAACAATGTAATCATGAAACCAAAGTAACATATCATTGTCCCATAACACCATATGACTTATAGATTAGTAAATAATAACCAAATAAAATCACTAATTATATAAAATCCATGTATAATCAAGTAAATTTTCTTAGTGATGAATTATGATGTAACAAGTCATCCAACTTTATTGATACTTTTGTAACATTTTCCCCAATTTATTCTAGATGGTTTACACAGGTAGGAGGTCAATAACTACAAGTAGGAGGAGATGGTTTACATTCACCTATAGGGGTAAGAGATGGAGAGGCTCAGGCATGGTAGTCCTTGGCATAGGATTGAGCTTCTATTATGATAACCACTATAGCACTTGGATGTGTTCAATCCTAGGTGACCAACCTATAAGTTCAAATTGATGGCTTGAGATATTAAACTACCTCTTTAAGATGCAATATTTATAGGGGTCAATCATAGGATCCATGGGTAGCATGGCTATGCCATAGGATATGCATCATGGATCATACTAAATCATGTTGGGAAGTATGTGTAATATAATAAAATTATTGTAAGCATACATGCAATTGGAAAATAAAAATATAAAAGTGAACTTATTATGAAGTGAGCATAAAATAGATTAAATCAATATGGGAAGTATGTCAATGGTGTTTAAATTATAATGTAACAAATTATCTCAAAATTTAAGCATGTAATTTTATTTTGACTTGGTTATAGTATGAAATGGGGATTGTAATATTTGAGGAGGGCCTGGTCCTATCCAATGTATTACACTACAACTCATAAAGGTAAAACCAATGAGGTGGAAATAAATGTGGGAATAATTTTTAATATATTCTAATGTGGTAATTTATGAGGAGATCCTAGTCTTATCCATTGTATTACACTACAAATCACAAAGGGAACAACAATGAGGTGAAGTAATAAGTGTAAAAATAAGGAAATGTTTTATTATGGTAGTTTTTAGGAGACCCTAGTCATATCCATGGTATTACACTATAACTCACAAAGGGAAAGCCTAGGTGGAATTATTAGTTAAAAAAAAAAAAAAAAAATCTCAAGTGGAAATAGTATGATTGTTGTAATGAAAGAGGGAACATAAAAATAATGAAATAGGAATTTTATGAGAAAAACTTAGTAAAAAATAGGCATATTACATAAAAAAGGAGAGACATTAAGAGCCAAGTGACCATCAAAATACAAAGGATACCTACTCACAATAAACACAAAGTTATATAGGCAAATAGGTAAAATACTAAGATCAACTCATGAAGGTTATGTGAACATGAAATAAAAATGGAACTACCTTCCCACAAAAAATTCCTCATTCTTCAAGACCTCTTATAGAGACATCAATATACTATGAAGATTGGGTACTTGTGTGAGAAAGTAGGTGGCACTTATAGATTTTTTTGGGGGTTCTCATTTCCTAATCTACTAACCTATCACAACTTAGTGGACCTAAAATATATCATAAGGCCAATTATGGAGTTTGACATTTGATTAGAAATAAGAGATGTGTTGTGAATTACATATTTTGGTTGGATTTGACTTTTGAGTTATATGTTTCTTTTTGAATCATTACCTTTTGTTTAAATGATTTGGATTTTAACCTTTTTATGGATTTTATGATTCCTTCTCCATTTAGATTTGGAAAACCAGCATGAGTGACATAATATATATACATTAATGAGATTTAGACTTTATTTTGAGTGAGTTTAAGTAACTAAAAATATGATTAAATAAACACTTAGGCTTACCTATTAACTAGTATGTAATATTAAGTTTCAATTGTATGTATGCTTAATATGTGAAAGGGGAATAAGGGAAGAAGGAGATAAAAAATAGATCAATGTATAGTATTAGTATAATTAAAAATCTTGTTTACTAACTGATCATATGGTAGATATATAACACTAAGGGAATCAAGTTTGTATAGCCATGTCACAATAAAAATTAAATTATTTTTGAGTGAAATAATATAGAAAATAATCATTGTAAAAAGAAAATAAGAAAAGTTAATGAAAGAAGTGAAGTCATAAACATAAGGGTGAATTCATGAATAAAATGATGGGAAGCCGTAATAAAAAATGAAAGAGAATGAAACCATATTAAAAACATAAAGCATAAGATAATGGTTCATGAAAAATAGATAAGTGAAATCAAATTTGACATAGTCAAGTCTATAAAAGATAATAAAAATGGATCACAAATCTAATCCAAATAGTAACATAGAACAATGTGAAATAATAAGATGATATGTTGAAAAATACTAATATATTTGACTAAAAATATTATCCATAACATCTACAATATTTCTATAAAGATAATTTTTTATGCTAGATTGAGTCTTATAAATCTTCATAAAAAGTTATGCAAAGACTTCCTTCTATATAATATCAACTAAAAAGGTAAGTGTAGATGAAAAAGCATATTGATCATGTGGTATATCATGTGTTGGATACCCAAGGTGAGGAAAGGATGTCTCAATGGAAATAAGAGTTGTGGAGCTAGAAGGAGGTGAAACTGATGGATAAAGAGGACATTTCTTACATCAATGACCTATAGAAGGAGGAATAATTGGTGTTAGGGTTGACTATGTGAAATCATGAAGATGATATTGCATCACTTGGAATTGATTGATATGATGTGTACTACACTTTTTCCAAAGATAATATACTTCCTTATATATATGGATATGCTCTAGTAATAGATTAGGAAGAGGTATGCCTTATATTTGGGTTGATAAATGGCTAGGAATAATGTTTGTATGTACTACCTATGTTTTTTGCATCAAGTATAAGATTGGTTATTTGTCTTTTGAAACCAACAAATTCATCTAGTATTAGACTATGAGTGTATAATAGCTGAAGGGGTGGAAGGAGAAGCTTTGGGTAGTTGATAAATGGAAATATTTTGCCCAATGAATTGAAAATTTGTGAATATCACAAGATGTTTGATTTGCCCATTATGCAGGTGAGGGATTAAGCTTTAGTAAGGGAATAAATACATCACCAAGGAAAGGTTGGTATGGAGTAGAAACCAAACTAGGCTCATGGTAGGTATGGTTGGTTATGTAGTAGGTCTCTATATATTGTATAACATCTCTAAAGAAAAAAACATTAAAGGTTATGGTATTTGGTAAAATGATAAGGTTTTTTCATGCTATGATCTATGAACATACTCTTGAGGGGCTCTACTATGACTGGAGGCATACCATGTGAATTTTCCATTTGTACCCTATCAAAAATAGTATAATAACTAGTATTACGTGTTATTAATTAAGGAACATTAAAATAATAACATAACTATTGAAATAAAGAGAAGTGATATCAAAGAACTTCAATTTTTCTAGCTTGGATGAATTTGACTAGAAATGGGTCATCTAAAGCATAACCATCATCATATTCAGGTGTATACAAGTCAATGGTACATGTAGGAATGAATTTATAAGTAGAGGATTCATGATGAATGGAATGTCTAGTTCTAGTTAAGATAATGGGTATGTTGTTAGAAGTTAGCTAATGAGATCCATGTTAAAGAGAAGCAGGAAGTTGGGTGATGATGTGATGGAAAATATTGGATTTTTTTATCTTGAGACTTATCTCATCCATATCATCATAATTAGAGTGTAATAGGTTAGGTTTAATATTCCTAATTAATTTAGGGTGACCATTACACTCTTGAGTGGAATTGATTGGATAGTTTAAGTGTTGGGATTCCCAAAATGGGACACTATGCAAGGGTTCAAAATGGGTATTTTGAATACATGATGTTATTGGAATTGTTAAAAATTCAATATTGTTTTCCCTTTAATGTTGTAGATAGCTTCATTGTAAGGTAATTTGATGCATTGGCATGTAAATAATACAACTACTATCATATGATGAGTCCAAAGTCAGCCTAGTAAGATATAATAATAAATCATAAATTTAAAGATAAATTTAACATGGATGGTAATAGGAAGATTGGAAATGTGAATCCAAACATAACATAGAAGAGTTATTTAACTTTTGTCATAGCCTTGACGTATACTACATGTAGATTTGAGGTTACATTTAAAATATCCAAGTGTCTTAGTGAAGTCAATGGAGGTAACAAAAGTTTTTGAACCTTCATCAATTATAACATGCTTAACTTGAATATTTCCAATTTAGATGTTAATGAATAAAGGAGGATAATCTATATTTAGCAATATCTCATCGGGAACCATGGGAGTGATAGGGAACATAAGTGAGACACAAGTGTCCATTATTTCATCAACATGGATGGACATCTCTTCACATTGTTCAAGTATATTATCTTTGGATCCAAATAAGGTAGCTTGATGTCTTAAGGTATGAGGATGATGGATGTTCATTTTGAACAACAATTGCATTACATGATTTCAATGATAAGGAAAAGTTTTCATTAGTTCTAAGAAAAGTATTTGATATGGGAGATGATAAAGTTTTAAAATAGAATCCCATTCATCATAACCCATGGGAAGATTGTAAGATATATGTACATCATGTTTCAAATACTCCTAGGAAGGATGGTTAGAGGCAAAATTAAACTTATATTGATAGTGTATGGTTGTCTTAGGTTGATTGTAGGTGGATTGATTTATTTTAGGTGATGTGTTGGTTGGTTGAAGTAGTTATTATAATTGAGTAGATTAAATACTATTAAAATTTTGGGGTATGTTATCTTATGTTATGGATGTTAAGGGAAGAGTACACATGGTATGAAAGGTATAATAAAGTTATGATGTTGAGAGTGTTGCTTGAATTGGTACCGGTTCCTCTTTCCCCAATTCCATGAGGTGGGATGGGGAATTATCTTGAATGGTGTGGAATAATTGAGAGGTGTGATGTGTAGGTATTGGTTTTGAGTCAATGAAAACAACTACTCTTCTCATGTTAGCCATATTAACCATTTTTTCATCATCGTAAGTAAGGTATTTAAAAAATTTATATATTTTTAGTAGTATTAGGTTGTTTGATGTTATCTTAATGGTTAGGAAGTGGATCTTTATAGGTAATGAGTTGAGCATTAACTTGGTTAAAAGAATGGTTTTTATTTTATTTTTCATAAGATTTAAAAGCTATATCATATGCTTATTGACACTTATAAATAAGGATGTCATGATGAAAGTTAGGACCAAGAAGAAAATCCATAGAAATTTTTCATAGTTACCTACAAGTCTCGTGAGAATGGCCCCAACTTGCATGAAACCAATAGATTTTTTTTGGATTATACCATGATTTCATGGGACTAGTGGGTTGAATATATCATGGTATAGGTCTTGGGATATTTTTTTGATGTTATATTATGGATAGTAGTTTGTGCACATTAGTGTGGTTGTGTTGAGAAAATGTGGGAGTAGGAATGTTTTTATTAGGGGAATCATATTCCATGGCATTATTTAAAGCAATAGCTTGGATGGTATGTATAGTGTCATAAGTGTCGATAACACCATCATTGGTTGCATGACTATTTTTATTTTTTAAGAGCATGTGAGTTCCCTTTGTAGGTTGAGGTATTTCAAATTGACACATGATGGAGTCCTATCATTTGTCTTGGTCAAGATCTTCTTCCAAGGTTTTTGGAGAGAGGGTCCTAACCTGATATTATAATTTGGGGTGTAGAGAATTGGTTAATATATGTAAGAGGTTATCATCTACCATATTATTCTCACATTTTTTAATTATTTTTCTCCATTATTTGATGAAGGCATGTGCTATTTTAGTTTCACATTGTTTATAATTTATAAACTGGGCTAAGTTGTTCTAAAAAAGATCACTAGTTTGGAATTAATGGACTAGTGAGTTGACCAAGTCTCCTAGGATAGTGATAAAATGGATTTTTAATTGATTTTACCAATATAAAGCATATCCTAGAGTGTTTTATCTAATATTTTGGTAGCATCAAAGGTATTAAGCTTAACCCAAGAATTATATAGGTTATGAAATAATTTTAGATGCAATGTGGGATTGGTAAATTTATTATAGGTGATAGTGGGGGTGATACCTCCTATGTAAATATTAGAAATTTGAGTTAATATAGGTTAATTTTATATATTTTTTATGGTTTTGTTGATTAGTTATAGCTTTGGGATAAGGTTATGATTGGAATCCATTAGGAAGGGATATAGATATTGCACTACCCACGTAACATGAGATGATTTTGCATTTGCATACTTTAATTTTAATTATTGTTTTGAAAATAATACATTTAGTTTATTGTTTGTAAGATAATTTGATTACTTTGAGCATCACTTTGAATACAAAACACAACATGTGATGCATTAGTATTATGGGAGGTATTGGGAGCTTATTATGAACTATGGGTGTGTGATGAGGTATTGGCATGCACCACACTAGTGGTACAAGTAGCATTGGTATCAAAATAATAATTATAAGTAAAAGAATAATTTATATCATATTTAAAGACATGGGTGTTTTGAATAATCCCACTATAATTTGAACCTAACATGTTGGTATAAATACTTGTCATGGAGGTTACAAAAGACATAGAAGATGATGTCATGGTATGGGAAGGAGACATTAAATAGGGAAAATATTTAGATGAAAAGAAAGGGGTTACCCCAAATTAATTATAAAATGTAGGGGAGGGTGAATGGGGTTATCCAATATGAGGTCCCATGATGAGATTATAGATGATTGTAGGATATTTTCCTTTATGTTAGGGATATTCATCAATGTAGAAAAGCATTTTCATGGTATATTAAATATCACACACATACTATAAATAAAAAAGTGTTAATGATTGAGTATGAATGGGAAGGAGTTCCATAGTTGGTGGTATGTGTAGAAACATGGATGTTGCTTTGATCCATGGTGGGTGCCACTAGCTATGATTTAGGGAATCTATTAGGGTTGGTAAAAATCATCATTTTTGATTGATTTAATTTTTTTATCCTCAAGTAATAAATTCATGATAAATTCATGATAATGGTTCACTTATATGATATAGGGTTGAACTATTTGGTACTATATTGTAATATAATAAATAGAATAGGCTATAAAAGATAGTTGAACATTTCAACTATGTTTTGTAAATGATAAATTAAGAGAGTATAAAAGACACATAGTTGGATAGGTAAACTGTGTGCTGAATGTAAATAGAGTAAGAATTATATAATATATCAGGTCAAACAATGTGACTATTTTATGGGAAAACAAATACTAGAAGAGACATAGTCAAGCAGATTGATTATGGTCAAAAGGAAAATAGAGACAAATTTTGATAATTATGACTACAAATGATCTAGTACAATTTTGTAGAAAAAATTAAATAAATAATGGTATTAATCTAGTCAATTTAGTTCTAGAACATAAAATAAACCTTATACCAACACTGGCTGATATAAGTTTTGTAATACAACATATAATGATCACATAATGAGTAACAAAAATAAAAATGTTAATATAAGTGGTCATTATTAAATGTTTTACGTTATAATAAATTTTTAAATTAATGTGATAGATAATTGGCATGAGAAGGAACTAGTAAATTAATATAAGGATGGTTTCAAGTAGTTGAGGCTAAAAGGGATCTCAATTGGTGATTGTAATGTCTTGGTATTGGATCATACCCTCTCACTTCATAATATGATAGTGATAACGATGTTAGGTGTTTTTCCAATATATAACATCAACCATGTGTTTATACTTTCCAAGAAAACCTATTCATATTCCTTCTTGGTGATGAAATCCATGCATGTATACCTTATGTAGAAGTTGTTTAATGATGTTTGGTTTTATGTGATTTATAAGTGTGTGAAAAATAAAAATAGCGTGACTAAATGGATAAATTAAAAACCTCTTATTTCATATATGTTTTAAACTCTAAGAAATAAATCAACAAAAATGAAAAGTTAATTAGTTACTAACAAGATAGGTTAATTTCTTTATTTTGAAGAGTAGGAGTTAATTCAGGTGACACTGTATGCAAATAGTATATAATAATATCAAAAAGGTCAATGTTATTTATTGAAATAAGATTAGAAAAAACACAATTTAATAGGTAAACTAATTATTCTAGATAGAAAATAATTCTATATAACTTTTGTCTATCTAGTTAACCTAGATTTTTATAAGGTTATAGTTTTATAGACTAAAAACCATGAAAAAATATTGTAACAAAAATGAGTATGAAGTTAAGAATGAAACTAATAATTTTTTAATATGCTAAAGTTTCTATTTTTATGATATGTTGTTCAAATAATGATTTTTATTATACTAATAGAGTTGACTGGGTCTATAAAGTATGGAAACTTGTATGAAAGAAGAAAAATGGGTTTAGTTGATTGATTCAATTACCTTATGTTGAAGAAGACCTACACAAAGGAATACAAAGTTGATCACAGTAACTCCATGTTGAACCAGTAATATACAAATAGAAATATATAACATATGATAATAAACTATGGAATGAAGTAAAACCTAAAAGGTTTAGCTTCCTAATGGATTTACCATAATGTATACAATGGAAAGTGAAGCTGACCTACAAATCAATCCTATATTGGAGAAGATAAATTACTCTAACCCTTTCACCTAGTAGTACATGTATATAATCAGGGTCATGAGCTAGATGGATCTAATAGAACTATCCAAGGGGTCAATTACCACCAAAAAAATCAATACAGAGGGTTATAAAGCCTCTAATAAAGAAACACCATGTGATAACTATAGCTAGGTCATATGTCTTCTTATTCAAAAACTAAATGACAAAGGAAAGTAAAATATAACCTAGTTATCACCAAAGCATGTGGCACAAATGGGATTAATAAACATAAAAGTAAACATGCATATAAAATCTCTACTCAAGTAAATGTATAGGAAATCCTAATGCATGGAGAGAGAATCATAAATGCAAATAAATGAAAATCTATCTACTTTAATTAGGAGGAGAAAGATTTGGGAATAATTAACTTTGAATATGAAACCACCAAGCCTCAATCTCTCCCTTGGACTAGGTGATTCATAAGAGGTTATTTTGGTTTATAAGGATAGCAAAGATAGGCCATATCTAGGGTATCCTATACATCTGAAAGACTTCTCCACAAGACAAGATTCATATCTCCAAGTGTAGTATTCAAACCCAAAGAAATGCTACTCAATTAGAATGGGGGATAAGTAGATGACAAATAGTGACTTACTCCTTATCTCTCTATGAAATTTAAAAATTTGATGTGTGTGTGTGTGTGTGTGTGTGTGTGTGTGTGTGTGTGTGTGTGTGTGTGTGTGTGTGTGTGTGTGTGTGTGTGTGTGTGTGTGTGTGTGTGTGTGTGTGTGTGTGTGTGTGTGTGTGTGTGTGTGTGTGTGTGTGTGTGTGTGTGTGTGTGTGTTTGTGTGTGTGTGTGTGTGTCTATATATATAATATTAAAGTCTTTTGAAGTTTTATTCAATAGAGTCAACTTGATTGACCCTGTATTATTAAATAAAATAAAATAGTTAGGTCCTAGACTAGGTCAGTTGAGGCTAACCAAATCCCATAATGTGTTCATATATTTTAAGAACAAGTTCATCCCAAGCCAAATTTTTTTGATAAAACTTTAAAATAGGTTTTAGCTTATGTATGAGTTATCTGAGGTAGTGAATTACTTGGAGGCATGTATAATGGAGGTGTCAGCTTAGTAAAATATATAAAAGACATTTGTGTTGGTTTTAAGTGGTGTTATAGGGAACAATAATATTGTGAACCACCAATGGTTAGCCTACCCCTTTCCTAGTGTACCCTTTAAGGCCTTTAGTTAGAGAGATTGATACTCAATGAGTTTTTATAAGAGATAAAGAATCAATAATTGATAAAATTTTAAAATATTATGTGTATATACTATCTACTCAATATAAATGATATTTTTGATGGATTTCTATTTTCCAGTCTCCAAGGTCTACTTAGAATTATCATTTGAATACTCACTACTTGCCATCATATTATCTTGAACAATGTCTTCACCCTATAATAGATCTCCTTTCTTGACTATAAGAAAAATAAAATCCTGATGAATGACATAATTGGTCTAATTTGACTAGTAATCAATGAAAAAACTCTATAGAGACCTCATACTAAATTAAGGAAATCTAATTTTACATTGGATTTTTAAATTATTAATTAGAAATAAATGGTGAGTGTAAAATCTTTCACTTTCCATTTAGATTCAATTACTTCATGATTTTTAAATAGATAAATAGACATGGGCAAGGCAAATCCATTCATATATAACCCCTCTGTAGACATTATCTCTAAATTATATAACAATTCAGTCATATACACTTGGAAAATACATATCATAGATGTACCTTTATCTTCTATACCTTCATGCTACTGATAATATTGTATACACTTCCTCTTTATGCTTGTTACTTATCTCTTATTTTTACAAATGTTATTAAAATTACTTTGAATTTATATCATTATTAGAATTTTATAAACCTACTTATCATCTATCTTTTAAATTTTAGGACCTTTGCCTATTTTCCATCTACCCATACACTTGCATCCTAATCAAATGCTTACATCAACAAAAGAGTCCTTATCCAACACAAGTGTCTATTGACCTAAAATCATCTAATTTTAAAATGAAATATATCCCTATGGTTGGCCTAAGTGATTAAATGTGATATATTCTCCAAATTTATTGGTATATACACAATGTCAAGTGTTATTCATTTTTAACCTAGAACATACCAAACAAATCATAAGACAATTTACCAAAGTCATTCAATCAAGCACTCAAGTTAGCAAAGGTTCCCTATTTTTATCCTATTTACATTTTGACAATAGCCAAAACACATATATATGTCTAAATTACTAAATACATGTCTGATTAGCCACATTTTATAAGCTACAAGATAGGTCACTATTATATTTACTTACAAGCATTGCCTAATACACACATAAGCCAACATGTGGGGGATAAATACATAAGTCTGAGGCCCTATTTAGAGTATTGTCTATGTAAGCCACACACATTATTACATGGTTTTTTATGGAAGCTCAACACTAAGTTCCCACTAACCCATTTTTTCCACATCCACTATGAATATGAAAAATTAAGGTTTTTTATATTTGACAAGGAAGGATAATCCATGATGTATATCTCAATTCACTAGAGAAAAGGTGGAAAAAAATAGAATAATATAGGTGGTCACATCCAAATTCAACATATATTGTTTACTATAAACTTGCATATAAGTTACATATAAAAATTGATACAACCATTCTAGGTTGATTCAAGAGTTTGTAGTTAGAGAGGTACAATTTATAGAATCTAGTAGTTGATCCAAAATTTAGATATACTCTACTTTATTCTTATTCTATATCTAGACTTGTGTTAGAATAAAAAGTAGTTAAGTAATTTATTTTAATTGTCATTAGAATATATAACATAGTTGTACTTTCTATTTTATCATATATTAAAATAATAAAATTAGTATATGTTCATTTGAGTTTTGTAATTAATTGGCCTATTTTAAAGATAGTCTACCATCCTTGTGCCCTGAACTATCTCTACCCCTTTGACCCTATATTAAATAAAATAGATTTTAGGGTTAAAATATTGATGAAACTATTTTTTTTTCACAAAACCATAGATATTGATCTAGGGTTTACATATTCTTTGTTTTTTATTTCTATGTTCTGATTAAAAAAAATCAAATTAAAAACCATATTTTCTTTCATATCAATATGTTCAATATGGATGCATGTGTAGGTAATTTTATGTTACAATTTGTAACTATAACAATATTTTTCTATTTTAATAATCCAGTATAAGGTATCATCCAAATAACTAAGAAGATTTGTCACTATAATGTAAGGGTTTTTTAACAATAATAAAATTTGTTCTCTCTTCATAATTATTTTTGAAATGTTATAGAGCTAGTATTTAGATGCCAACATGCATGCTCTAAACCATTTTTCCACCTATATCCTATTTGAGTGATAGTTATCATCCCACACCCATTATTCTCACATTTATTATATTGGATTACATGGTCTCTTATATCACTACTCTAAAAATTAAGGATGTCCAACCTAATATAACATTTGATATTTTACAACAAATGCATCTTAAGCCAAAAATTGAGATCAAAACTAAATAATATGACCTTCTTGACCAATTGAGAAAAACACATGTTGAAATATCAATCCTCAAACTTCTAAATCAATCCATTATATATAAGGATATTCTATATAAGGCATTACATGAACCCCAAATTTTGAATGATATTGAGCCAACTTACTTTGTGGATATCATGAAAGATATTAAAAATAATTTAAAACTCATTACCTTTGTTTGAACATACTTACGATCCAAGGATATCATTGGCCAATATTTTCCTTTGTTCATACAATTTATTATGAATGTAATTAAAAGGGTCATCATTTATAATGGATCATGCCAAAACATTTGCAACATAAATTTTCTAAAATATATATCTATTAATACAAATCAAGGGATTTGATAATTCACATAGACCCCCAATTTTCCAAATAAATATGGATGTGATATTGGGACCAATGATTGTTCCATCTACTTTTAAAGTAATGTCTCAATCATTAAATTATAATGTTATCTTGGGTATACCTTGCATAAATACAATGGAGTCCATTACATATACATTATCTTGATGTATAAAATTTGTACATTATGGGACCATATTTTCATTTCTCACTGATGAGAAACCTTTTAAATTTTTAAAAATAATACATTTAAGCTAGAGGGTATCCCTGAAATGGTGTCACTGAAATAATGTATTCCACATGAAAATATACATAATTTTTAAATAGGTGAGTCAAGTACAATGAATCTTTTATCTAGGGATGAAAATAGCATACTAAACTCAGAGGTGCACATGAACTCACTTGTAACAACCCCACTAGGTTTTATTAGAATATAATAAATATTTTTTTTAGAATTAATTATATATATTCATCTTACAAATCTCACTTTGAGAAATCTAATTAGAGATATTTATCTAACCATATTAATCTAGTTAACCACAAGCTTTACAACAAATCCACTTAGCTAATGATCACCATGAAATGATATAAAAAATCATGCATAATGTTGAATACACAATAAATACTACATCTAGATCATTAAAGTAATAGTACAATTTTAGCCATGGTTGGTACAATAACATAACCCCTATTGTATAAGTACAATGAATAAAATTTTAGTTTCAAAAATAAATAATATTTCAAATAAAAATACATGATACAAATCTCCACGAAGCATGAGTCTCCTCGACTCAAGTATCAATCTGTAATTTTAATATTAGCCTCTAGTGTAGTACTCCTTCAAGGAGGTATAACATCATTTGAGTTCATTTCTACACCAACCAAGAACCATATATCCCCAACACTATCTCACAACAAAGAAATGGCCCTCCCTTAATGGATGGGCAAATTATGATGATATGGGAATCAAGAATTATAATATTATACATGTGTGATGTAGATAGATAATAAATAATGTGTACCATAAATAAATCCATTAAAACATTGTATCACATAAATATGAAAAATATATCAACATATAAAATGATAATTTTTGACTATAAACATTACTTTGGCCAATTTTTTTCACATAGTCATGATCTCTAGGATTAGTCATTTTCATACACACCACTCAATTGGATTAAACCTCATCTTGAATTGATGGCATTAATTAATCCAATGGAATCCATCCATTGGTTATTTAGTGTCACAAATGCAAGATTTGGTTTAATTATATATAATATAAAACACCAATGGATTTATTTAAAATATTTCCTATTAGCAAATAAAAATATGTTAAGTTTGTAAATATAAAATAGACAGATTTAGTCTATCAAATGTAATGTAATGAGTCTAATATCATCTAGTTTACTACTGAATAATAATAAAAAATAAAAAACAATCCTTAATATAACATACCATTCAGGTAAAGATTATACTAAGACTACCAGTTACCCAAATCACAAAGTAAATTATAATTTTATTTCATATATGAAACAAACATTAAAAAATAGGCTTATTATTTGCTTATATTCTACATATTTAGTAAAATATAGTCAAATTTTTTTTAATAAGATCTATATTCAAATCCCTAAATACCTTATTTTAATGTTTTATCTAGACATTAAATATATAACACAATGCCCATTTTAATATGTTATCATATTAATGTTTACAAGCATATCATAGTTATGTACATATGTATATATGTGTGTGTGTGTGTGTGTGTGTGTGTGTGTGTATATATATATATATATATATATATATATATATATATATATATATAAACTCTCAAATAAAATTTATATACAATCGTAAATATTTTATTGTATATGGTATACTATAGTAAGGCAACCACTATCTATGTCTTAGAGTATTTTGTATAACCTAAGTATACATTCAGCTAATAAAAGAGTCCTGATACCCTTTTATATACTAGATAAAACCCAATTTACTCCAATTTAGATACTAGATTAAAATTCAAACACATCCAAATAATTATACTCCAATTTAGATTAGTCATTTCATTGAATTCATAGTAACAATTGAATTACTTGTATAAAAAAATGATCAAATATATACACTCATCTGAGTATCATAAAAAATGAGAATTTTTATAATAACTTAGACCTTGACCACATTAAATAATCTCATACAAAATAATAATTAAACTATGTACTTAGTCCTCTCATAAACTGTATAAGGCTCTCATTCAAAAATCATAGACTAATTTGAATATATATAATAATACCCAAATAGAACTAACTATTCATTTCATTTTAAATATAGACATAGCATATTCATAGTTTATATATAATAGATCCAATTAAAATCATAAACTCTACTAAATCATCATTTACCTTTTATGTATATATCTATGCACAAAGTTGAGTACATAGAAAATTGTTCATACTCCTACATATTTCTAGGATTTATTTGTTTATGGCTTAACTAGATTTGTCCCCAAACCCATATATGTATACATATGTATGCTATAGGATTTAAAATAGAGTTTAATATATATACCATGCTCATAATTTATAATTTATAAATCTATTTAAAACCTAAAGGAAATAGAGTTCATTTAAAAACCAAAACATCAAAGTCATTTATATATGCACCCTAAATTGCTTATGTTTAATACACATAGTTTGTTTCAAAATCCCCAACATTTAGTATATATATACACACACATAAATATATATGTATATATATTTTAAAAAATAAAATAAGTATATATATATATATATATATTTTTATATCTATTTGTGTGTGTATATAGTCATAGTCTATATATATATGTGTGTGTGTGTGTGTGTATAGTCATAGTCTATATATATATATATATATATATATATATATATATATATATATATATATATATATATATTCATAGTCCAATTTGGTATAAATAGATCATAACATCTATACCAAAAATCTAATTATGGTTATACACAGTCGAGTCCTTCATACAAAACATATTTCACTCTATTTTTTTTATGCATACATACACAATAGACAACAAAAAATAGTATAACTATCTAACTCACAATGATAATCACAAAACATATTGTTCTACTATGGTGTGTGTGTGGGTTTCATGTTTTTCTCTTAGTCATCCCCCAATGCCTCCATGTACAACATCCTCTCTGATGATGGTATCCTTTACCATACTCTAAGGAATGTATTTGTCCTAAATCCACATAAAAAAAGAAATAAATCAGCCTGAAACATAATTATATCCATAAAATACTAGTATATAACTAAAAACACATAATAATATACGTAGTATAAAAGTACACGTATCTCATATCAAATCAATCATGTAAATTAAGAAACATATAAATGTCCCATGATTATCATATGACGTAAACCTTAATCAAATAATAGTTAATCAAATAAAAACTTTAATAATCTATGGAACAAATAGGTTATTTATCTTTGAGAGAAATCAGGATGTGAATTCCTTTCCCCATAAAGCTAGTCATCATCCCAATTACATTTATTCAAACATAAGTTATGAATTTAAAACATTTTTCAATATAAAATAATAAAATATGTAGAAAAAAATCAAGCAAAAAATGTGGAAACAACATATAAAACTCATCATAGTCCTCCCAAGTGGCACTATCTACAAAATATTGGTTCCACTAGACCTTGTGATGTGACACTTCTCTATTATGCAAATTGAGTTTGTGAGTGTCAATTATTTTGATTGGTTTTACCATGACCACCCCAAGATCCAGAACCTAAAAATAATTCCAATCCAACAAATTTGATGGGTCATCAACATACTTTTTAAGTTGAGATACATGGAAGACATTATGTAAGAGAGATAGAGCTAGTGGTAATACAAGCCTATACGCTATAAGATCAACCACTTATAAAACCTCCAAGGATCCCACATATCTTGATGAAGTTTTAATGAATTCTAAAGTTTAATCAATATTTTATAAGGTGTATCTCATAGAAATACTTTATAACCTACATAAAATTACCTATCCATTATCTTCAGATCACCATAAATTTTCTATATATCATTGGCCTTAGCTAACCTCTACCTAATTGTCCTAACTTGTTATTACATTTCTAAAAACATCTTAGGTCCAAAGACTTCCATGTCTTCTAAATTGTCCCAACTGATTTTTTTTTTACACCTCCTTACATATAATGCCTCTAATGGATCCATCTTTGATGTTGATTGATATGAGTTGTTATAAGCAAACTCAACCAATGGAAGGTACTCTTCCAAATTATATTGTTGATCCATGTAATACATACAAAGGAGATCTTATAAAATATTGTTAATGCACTCTATTTGTCCATCATTTTATGCATGATAAGTAGTGTTCAAATTCAAATACATACCCAAAGATGAATTCAGAGTCAACCAAAACCTATAACTCATCTTCAGATCTTGATCTAAAATGATCTTCTCTAGAAAACCATGCAATCGATACACCTCTTTCATTAATCACTTCAAAATCATATGTGCATCATATATCAAGTTTCATGATATGAAGTAAGCTAGCTTGGTTAGTTTTTAAAATACAACCAAGATCATATTATTTTAGTTCTATGATAATAGAAACCCTTGGATGAAGTCCATGCTAATCACATGCCACTTCCATTTTGGTATTTCATGTGGATATAATAATCTAATCAGATGCACATGTTTATCTTTCACATGATGACATTCTATACAACAAGACAAAAAATACACTTCATATTTATTTATTCCTTTACATAAATAGAGTGGTCTTAGCTCAGTTTTGAGCTTGGTTACACCTAGACATCTTGAATATGAGGTATTTTGTAATTATTTTAACACCATGTTCCTCAATTTATCTCTATTAGGCACATACATCCTACCATTGTACCTCAAAATACCATCACTCTCTATCTTGAATTATTTATACCTAGGATTTTATGTATTCTAAGACAATGTTTCCTAAACCTGATCATAAAATTCATCTCCTGGCAAAAATTTGATTACCTTGTCTCAAAAAGTACTCTTGATAGTAGCCACAATGGATATGTACCTCCTATGACTTATATATTATGTACTCTATTATCCTTAAATTTTATATAATTAATATATAAATCATAATTAGATAATAAATATAACCATCATCTCTAATGAGAATTCATGTTTGGTTGTGTGAAGATGTACTTGAGTCCCAAGTTATCAGTCTTGAGATCAAACAATTTCCCTAATAGACAATGTATGTAAACTTATAAAGAATGAAAAATTATTACAAGATATAAATCATGAGGGGCATAATTCACCTTATATCTCTTTACTTTATTTTACTCAAAGGCTACCACAAATCCATCATGCATAAGAACTCCTCTGATTCCATCCCTAGATGCATCGGTGATCACTAAGAATTAACCATTAGGATCAGGAACTCTTGGCACTAGTGTAGTAGTAAGTCTCATTTTCAACTCCTAAAAGGATATCTCACACTTGAATGAATAGACAAAAAATTAATTCTTCCACTAAAGAGAGGTAACTGGATTAGCTATCTTATATACGTTTGGAATGAATTTCCTATAATAGCCATATAATCCCATGAAACTCCTTATCTCATGCACATTCTTTGGAATTACCCACTCCATTATGTCTCTTATCTTTATTGGATCCACTAAAATACCATCTATAGATATAATATGTCCCAAATACTATACTTTCTTTTGAAAAAATGTAAACCTAGACAACCTATGATTTTACAAATGTTACGAAACTAGTTCTAGATGTTACAGGTGATCTTCCTCATCCTTGGAATAAATCATGATGTCACCTAAAAATACAAAAAAATGATCCATATAATATCTAAATAAATAGTTCATAAGATTCCAAAATATTGTTGGATTATTTGTCAGTTTAAATGGTAACATTGTGATCTCATAGTGCTCATATCAAGTTTTGAATGTTATTTTTGGAATATCCTCATCACATATTCTATATTCATGATACCTTGTTGTAAGATTAATTTTATAAAAGATTATTTCCTTTCACATTTGATCAAATAAATCATCAATTCATGGAAATAGATATCTATTCTTGAACATTTCTTTGTTCAACATCATGTAATATATTCATAGGTAAAGAGTACCATCCTTCTTGATGAAGATAAATAATATACCCCAAGGTGGAACACTTGGTCGAGTCATCCATTTTGACACCAATTCTAGAATTTATGCCATTAACTAAACCAATTTAGTGTTTTACATTTAGTATAGTGCCTTAGACTATATTCTTGATCTAGGTATGATATCAATCAATAAATTAAACTCACACTTGGGTGACAATCCATGTAATTATTTTGGAAACACATCTTGAAACCTTAAAAAAGGATAGTTTTTGATGGATAGTTACTTAGAATCCTCCATCTCATTTATATTAATGACAAATGCCTGACATTCCTTTCTTTAAGCTTTCTTGAGTTGAATTTCAAAAATCTACCTTAGCTTCAACTCCCTTTTCTCACCCTAAAGTTTTGTCTGATTTACAAAATCATTTTCACACTCAACCTTCTTCATATAATAGTCAACCTTGAATTTATGCTTTGTAATCCAATTGAATCATATAATCACAACATATGACCCCAATGGTGTGGCATAAAGATCCACTACTATAGTGAATTCATGCAACCTAATCTCCACTTTGACTAGACACTTGTTAGCTTTAGCCTTAGACTCATTCCCACATTGTATCAACCATGAATTTTTTAGAACTCTAGCCATTCTAGAAAATTTACTAAGCATTAGTAGAGTAATGAAACACTCTATATCTCTCATGTTAATTCAAATAGAAACTATATGATCAAACAAAATACTTGACATTTATATGGGTGACGCTTGATACTTAGCCTAATGATTGTCAATAGCTTCATGAATCCATTCCTAGAATGTACCATATTGATAAGAATAACCCTTATTCTTTATAATCTCCTAAGGACATTATCAGGCATAGTAGTCATCTCCACATATGAAGAAACCTCCAATTGGTACTTTCTTGTCAAATTATTGGTTTCCCTTAAAACCATTACCATGTTTCATATTCCTTCAATCATTATTTACGTTGGCATTCTAATTCTTGGATTGATTCTTAGAGTCTCCACTCCTTTGGTTCTAGTTATTTTTTTTGAAAGTTTATTTAAAACTTCAAAACTTCTTTTTAAACATATCTCTATCTTTGGAAAGATATTTTAGTTCTTTTCACTACTTAAATTCCTTCTAGAACACCTAATCTATATTATATGGACCATACACATTTACATCACACCTAATTTGGGTTTATAATCCCATGATGAATTTCTTGATCCTAAAATTCTCATCTGCCTAATACTAAGGTACATACTTAGGGAGATTGTTGAATTGATTCTAGTGTTCATTCATTGATAAGTCCCCTTGCTTATGACTATAAAAATATGTAAGCATTTGATCAAAGTATAGATTTGGAAGACATCATGACCTAAAAAGTGTCACAAAGTATTCCCAAGTGGTGGTGGTTAAGTTGAGGTTAATCTTGAGCATCTTGTTTTCCCACCACATTATTGCTTCACAAACAAGATGATAATATCCCCATATTACTTTCATGACTTTAGAGTAATTTTGAATATCAAAATATTTCTCCATTTCTATTAGCCACACTTTAGCTCCATCTCCCAATAAATTTCCATCAAACTTGGGTGGATTTATCTTTTTTAAATCTCATGCCAACTATGAGACTACTAAACCTATCACATCCTATGGAATATCACCATGCCTCTACTCTTAAGGATGTTCCTAATTAATAAGATTTTATTTATGTTCTTCCTAAGAATTATCCTTTCGATGTCCATGCACTTACTATTTTAGGGTCTTGATTCAATTCTTAGTCTCTTTTATAGTTACAAAAATTTGAGCTAGCTTCAGAACTTGCTCAGTATAAAACTAATTTGGATCAAAAGGGTGATTGGTATTCAAATTACCCTCACCTATAGATAGAAAGAACACCATTATTATTATTTATTAATAAGTGAATAAGATCTCATGAGTGGGCACACTAAATCCTATAGTTTCAATGTCATCTCTGATACCATAATATAATAAGCCCACTAAGTTTTGCCCAAATATAGTACATATATATTAAAAAAATTAATTACGCATATTCATCTGATATATTTCACCATAAAAAATATATTTAGTGATCTTTAACTAACTATATTAATTTAGTTAACCACAAGGTTTTTAGCTAATCCACTTACCTAATGATCACCATGAATATATATATAAATAATCATAAATAATGATGAATATATAATAAATACTACATCTAAATCATTAAATTAATAGTACAATTTTAGCCACAAATGATAGAAAAATACATCCCCAATTGTATAAGTATAATGAAAAAATATATAATTTTAGTAATAAATTATATATCAAGTAATAATAGGGTCGAGGGGTGTAGTCGATTGGTCGGGTACTTCTGTTGCGGCTCTACCCATCAGTGTTCAAGTCCCCCACTGGCCCTATGGTACCGGTATTAGTCGTGTCTAGCCAACGACGCTGGTCATGTTAAAAAGTTTACCCAGCTTTCAATAAAGTGAAAAAATATATCAAGTAATAATACATGATAGAAAGCTCCATGGAGCATGAGTCTCAATGACTCAAGAGTCTCCTCAACTCAAGTACCAATCTATAATATTGAGTGTAGTCTCTAGTGTAGTACTCCTTCAAAGAGGGAGAGCATCATTCAAGTGATTTCACACACCAAGCATATACCATAGATCCCCCACATTATGTCACAACAAGGAAATTTATCTCCCTTCATGGATGGGTAGATAATGATGGTGTAAGAATCCGGAGTGACAAACTAGAACCCATGTGTTGTAGATATATAATACATAATGTGTACCATAAATAAATCTATTCTAACATGATATTGTATAAATATTAAAACTAAATCAACATATTCAATGATAGTGTTTAATTATAAAAATGACTTTGACCAAATTTTTCACATAGTTATGATCTCTAGGATTAGTCAATTTCATACACACCAATTGATCAGATTACACCTTGTCTTACATTGATGGGACTAATTAGGATAGTGGAATCCATCCAATGTTTATTTAGTGTCATAAATATAATATTTGGTTAAAATATATATTACAAAAAATAAAGAGATTCATTTAAAAAAATTTCTTTTAGAAGATAAAAATATGCTAAGTATGTAAATATTAAATACACATATTTAGTCCATCAAATGTAATACAATGAATCTAATATCATCTAGTTTATTAAAGAATAATAAACATAATAAAAAATAGTCCTCAATATAACATACCATCTAGGTAAATATTATACAAAGACTGTTAGTTACCCAAATCATAAAGTAACTTATAATGTTATGTCATCCACGAAACAAATATTAGAACATAGGCTTATTATTTATTCATATTTCACATATATAACAAAAACTATACAAAAAAACATAATAAGCTCTATATTTAAATCCTTAAATACATTGTTTTAATGTTTTTACCTAAACATTACATATATAACACAACACCCATTTTACATTGTTATCATAATAATGTTTACAAGTATATCATAGTTGTGTGTGTGTGTGTGTGTGTGTGTGTGTGTGTATCTATGTATATATATGTGTATATATATATATATATATATATCTATGTATATATATGTGTATATATATATATCTATGTATATATATATATATATATATATATATATATATATATACATACACACACACACAGATATATATATATATATATATATATGCGTGTGTGTGTGTGTGCGTACGCGTGTGTGTTTAAATAAATCTTAGAAAAAATATTGTATATAGTCATAAATATTTTATTGTATATGGTATACACTAAGAAGGCATCCACTTTCAATGTCTTAGAGTATTATATATACTCTAAGTATACATTTAGCTAATAAAATAGTCCCAATACAATTTTATATATTGGATAAATCCTAATTTACTTGTTTGACTAAAAACATAGAGAATACATGTGATTTACAATTCAAACACAACCAAACAATTATACTCCAATTTCAAATACTCAAATAATTCAATTCATAGTAACATTTGAATTACTTGTATACAAAAATGATCAAAGATATACACTCAGCTGAGTATGTTCAAAATTCAAAATTCTAATAATAACTTAGACCTTGACCAAATAAAGACTCCCATACAAAATACTTATTAAATCACATACTTGGTCCTCTCATAAACTGTGCAAAGATATTTTTTGAAAATCATAGACTAATTGAATATACATAATAATACATGGATAGAAATAAATATTCATTCCATTTTAAATCTGGCCTTAATGTTTACATAGTTTATATATAATTGATTCAATTAAAATCATAAACTCTACCAAATCAACATTTACATTTTATCTATATATCTATGAGTAAATCAGAGTACATAGACAACTATTCATACTCCTACCTATTTGTAGGTTTTATTTGTTTATGGCTTAACCATATTTGTCCCCAAGCTTGTACATGTATAAATATGTATTCTTTAGGAGTTAAAACATAGTTAATTTTATATACCATTCTCATAATTTATAATTTATAAATCATTTGAAACCTAAAGAAAAACATAATTCATTCAAAAACCAAAACATCTAGTGTGTGTGTGTGTGTGTGTGTGTGTATCATCAAACACAAAATGAGTATATACATATATCTTCATAGTTAAATTTGATATAAATAACCCATAAAATATATACCCAAAATTTAATTAGGGTTATACATAGTCGAGTCCCTCATACAAGACATATTTCAATCTATTTTTTTAATATATTAATGACTATTTCACTTAACAGGTTTGACAACAAAACTAAGTTGAAGATGAAATCCACAATACACTTTAAAATAAATAATCATTCAATTTTTTCACAAGTATTTTCAAATTAAATTAGGAATTAAGATAGAGATTACATATATCGATAATAATTGTGGCAAAAATCCTATAACTCTACCCATTGCACTATGTTTATCTTGGGTTGAATGTAGGTTTATTTATAGGGCTAAGCCTTCCACATGGCCCTATATATGGCCCATATTTTTTTTATAATTAAAAAAAATGAAAAAACCCATTAAATAATTTTCAATTCCAAAATCCATCAACATAACACAGGAATTTGAAGTACAACACTAAATTGTAATGCTAATGATAATGCCAATAAATCCATAACTATCTTCTTCCTTAACTCTAATGCTATTTATTTTCTTTCTACCTAATACACATCATAAGATATCCCATTTTAGGCCTTTTTATCCTCTCTTTTATCATCTTTCATCCATACTTGACATCAATTTACACTCTTTCTTGGTAGAAAAAAATAAACTAAAATAATGAATGTGTAGAATAGCTCAACTGCACTCGACTAAGTTACAGTCCACTACCATTTCTCATACAGCCAACCTTCAAACTCTTGTAATGATTTTTATGTAGAATCATTGTTAAATAGATTCAAAAAGAGATTATAAACCCTAATCATCTCAAAACTTCAAAATAATTGATTAAATAATCATTATAAAATATTTAATATTATGCATGCCTTTTGACTTTAAAAAAACTAACATCAACTTACCTTAGTCCATACAAATTGACTAAATATCAAGTTACAATCAATATTATTCCATGAAATTTTGACAATCAACACGTCTATATAACATAATATCTATATGAGTAGGTAATACATATATGACATTAAAATAATAACAACTATGTTACCAAGTCATCTAATATTTAAACACAATGTATTTGACCTCCCTATACATTAACTCCCTAGGTTATAAAAACAACCATATCCTTTACCAAAGATTTGACAAACACAATGATATCTACTTAATCATTAAACAACGATATTATATAAAATACTTATCATAGTATTTCATTTTTTTCTTAATCACTACTCATACATCAAAACATTAATTACATTTAATCATGATATCAATTATAATGATAATAGTAAGTTTATAACATAATCAATCACTTAAATAAACCAATCAATTTGAGTAATATAACACATTTATTATTACAACAAAGAGTACAAAAAATCACTATTAATACAAACACTCAACTATGTATAGTACATCCATTCATTTATTATTAAAATAATGGTAAGGCATGTTAATATATGAAGAGATTCAATCACTCAACTTATATATAAAATTAATAGTTAATAATGTAGTAATAACTAGATTAGTGAAATTATGTAACAAACAACATGATTATAGAATAACAAAAGATCATAGTAGAAATACATAATAGAAAAAAAAATAGCTAACTCACAATAATAATCACAAAACATATTATTCTATTGTGGTGTGTGTATGGGTTTCAAGTTTTTCTCTCTATCATCCCCTAATGCCTACATCTACACCATCCTCTCTGATGATGCTCTCACTCTATCATACTCTTAGGTATGCATCTATCCTAAATCCATCTCAAAATAATGAATTTATTTATATTTAAAGATAATCATATCCATAAAATATTGTTGTATAACTAACAAACATGATCATAGTGTACAAAGTATAGAATTACAACCGTCTCATAAAAAATCAATCATGTAAATTAACCAACATATATTTGTCCCATAATCAACATATGCCATAAATCTTAATAAAATAATATTTAATAAACTAACAACCATAATAATCTATGGATAATATTTAGCTTAGAGAGAAATCAGGATGTCACACACATCAATAACAAGAACCATTGCCAAAGGAACCAATGATGCTAAACCAATAAAAAATAAAATAGTTGAGCTTGTTTTATTGGTAAATACCAAGAAATAATATGGTCATGTTTCAGATTATTATGATGTTGATGATGATTTAGACATGATATGATAGATGATACATTTCTAAAACTTAATTTTGATCAACTTGACCATATTTCTCATAATGTATTCACACCTACAGGTTTTAGTACATATAATATAAAATCATATATAGAGGATATAAAACCAAATCAAAATAATAATAAATGAAAAATATTATATGAGCACATAAGTGTTTTTTATTACATAAAAACTTCTTGGCTTCACATATCAAGTCAACCATATAAGGGTAAAATGCAGATACATCATGTAAATAATGTGGAGGTATCTCATAAGACTCCATAACAAATTCTAAAGATCACAACAAAGCAAGATACTATAGATACAATAATTTACATGTTAATTAAACATATCATGATATATTTATGTTATATAATGGATAGATTGGGTAGTATATTTTTTATTAATAAATATTACCATATTATAACTATCATCATATCATTGGCCATAATAAAAATACATGTCAAGAAATATAAAAACAAATTCAAAAATTTAACAATGAGGTCACATAAAAATTATTCTTAAGAAAATAAAATTACAACCTACTTCCATATATTCACATGAAAACCATCCTACAAAGTGACTAAGGAAATAAGATCTAACTATTACTGTTAATATTGATGGATTCTATTGTCAACATCTAATAGGAATAATTGTGATAAAATTTATAGGACTACATTTCTTCAATATTTGGTACATAATATAAATAAATTAATATACTCTCTATTGATACCAAAATATATTAGGTACATCTACCTATAAATATCATGTGAATTATAGGTGATCCCCATTTTCACATGAATATTAGATCAGGATCCACAATCATCGTTAAAATTTAGATAACATTGGTTCACCAATTGGAATGCAACATTTAATAACACATATATTTGTCTCACCTTTATTGCTATGAATAGGGAGATTTTCTTACACCATGATGGATATGGCCACCCTTCCCCATCGACAACTCCTATAATACCATTACAAAGAAACATGAAGGAGTTGGCCATGTGTCACTACAAATAAAGGGTGAAAATGAAATATTCTAAAATTATAAAACAAATTAAAAACTTCAAAATTTTAAAAATATATTCAACATTCATAGGTTTTATTAGCCCCTTGGCATATGTATTGTTAGTTCCATGCCAGTGGGTATCATTTCATTTCTTTATATATACATGTGTTTCACACATCTTTTGAGTGTGATATAAACAAAAACATATATAAGATCTGTTATCTTTTGGATGTTGGGCCTTCCCTCTACTCATGTTATATGGGCATTGGGGGCATCTTATTCATTGATCATTATACACACATGTTATATCATTTTATGATCATTTTCTATTATCATGTTTTAGATTATGTACTACACATTCCTTTATCCATGCTTATATATTTCGTAGTATACTTGATATGTTATGTACTTAGTGTTCTCTTCTAAAACATATATCCATGGACTAGTATTATATGTTTATGTTTATTGTTTATACTTTTTCTTTATCCATTTAATTTAGTGTCTTGATTTTATTATTTGATAATTTTAATATATTCCATTAATTTAATCCCTCATTCATTTATTTTATTTTTTAACATTTTAATATTAAATTCCTTCTTGTATTAAATTTAAACATTTCATGCTTTATTTTGGGTACATTTAAGTAATTCATGTCCCTTCAAGTGTGTGTCCTTTAAACAAGCCCTTTGGTTTTTGTCTCATTCTACCATTATCTTTTATTTAGATTTTGATTTATCTTATGTGTGTGCATGATTTCTTCATGAGCTTGCACTCTTACTATCCACATGTTTCCATAATTCACATCATGCATCTTATTAATTTTTGTGATCACATTCCTCATACTTTAATGATATATCTACCTAGACATGTTTCCCAAATATGTTACATGATACATTCATAGTTTACATGGTTATCTTATCCTATTAAGGTAAAGTAACTACCATTTTATACTTCCCTTCACCTAAAAATGGGGGAATAGTAATGGAGGCATTCCATAGTGGCATTCCTTACACATTATTCATAGATTCACATATATAGTGGGGCCATGTTTTTGAAATATGTTCTCCACACCTATTTAAAATATAAATTTCATTACTAAATTAAAGGGTGATGAATGTATAAAATCTTTAAGAATTATCTAGTACATAAATATTTTACACGTGGAAAATAAATATCATGGGTGTACCTTCATATTATATACATTATCACTACCAAAAAGATCATATACACTATATCTCTATGATTTTTATCTATCTCTTAGTTTGACTGATGTTACTCTGATAAATCAAATATATATATATATATATATATATATATATATATATATATATATATATATATATATAGACACACACACACACACACACACACACACACACACACACACACACACACACACACACACACACACACACACACGTTCTTACATTCCAACTACTTGATAACTTTCATCCTAGTCATATGGCTACATCTATGAAAGTTTCCCTATCCAACACAAGTTTTTAGTGCCCTAAATTCATATAATTTTCAAATGAATTGTATACCTATGGTTGGAATAAGTTATTTAATGTGATATATTATCCAAAGGGATTTTTATATATACAGTATCAATCTTCATTAATTATTCACTTAGCACACACCAAACAATTCAAAAGGTAGTTGACCAAAGGCATTAAATCAAGCATTTAAGTGAGAAATGTTGCCCTATTTTCTCCTATTTACATATTATTCATAGGGAAAACACCTATTTATGTTTGAAGTAATGAAGGGGAATATTATGAGCCACATTTTATAATTTATAATACATGTCAATTTTTTACTTTATCATCACATGGTGTATGATACACACATAAGCCAACACTTAGGGGAAAACTACATAAGTTTGAGCCCCTCTTTGGATTATTGTCTATATATATAATGTTCATTGATAGATGGATCATTTGAGTATCTAAAAATCATGTGACCACTATCCCATTTTTTCCATAACCACTAAAAATATGAATAAATATGGTTCTACTATTTGAAAAGGAGTGATGATACATGACCCAGATCTCAATGCACCAAAGTGAAGGTGACACATAACCCAGAAGTGTATAGGTGATCACTTATTATTTTTGAAATAATTTCACCCCTTAAGGAGGTCTTTCAAGTTTCCTCCCTAATTGAAAAAATTTAAAAACTCCTAGGCTATGTTTGGCATACAAATTTGATTTAATATATAGATAGGGTCGGTTCCCTTTATTCGACATGTAAGACTAACACTACACCTATTTAACTTCAAGGAAAAGGTAGAAATAAATTGGACACAAAAATAAAAGGGGTGACACACCAAATTTATTGATCTTATCCACTCATTTGATAGTTCAAATGGACCATGAGACTGAACTATAGTCATAACTTTTGACTTGGTCTTATTACTAAGTAATTTATAGAGAGGTCAAGGATTCAATCAAGATTAAGAGGGCTAGTTTACTTTCCACTTCTTGTAAATGCAATAAAACTTATAGAACACTAAATAAAACATGTAAAAGATACAAAAAATACATAGAGGTAATAATAATGAGATAATAAATCAAGGATAACACACATCATCACTTGATTAGATCAATCATCCATGAGTTTACACTAAACATAGAAGTAGATGAAGGTAAAATTTAGTCGTAATTAATTAAACAACATACAAAAGGAGTAAGGATTCACCATACTCATGTGGAAGAAGGTTTACAAGCCACTCAAGGCCAAATATATCATATCATGGTTAGGAATAGATAAAGAAGACATATGAAGAGACTATGGTGACTACCATCCATCATCAAATCAGTTACAAAACTAAGGGAGGGTGAAGAAATATTCCAATCATTCATATTCGACATGTGTTTGCTTAGTTTAATTATGACCTCATGAGAGGTAGAATAAAATTATCTCTTCATCTCCTATGAGTAATATTTTCTCTATTGAAACTTCCATTTCTTGATTGAGGAGTTACAATCTAAAATCCTAACACATAGCCTACATGATCTCTTAAGGATCCTTCCACACCTTTATTAGATCTTGTAGTATATCCTTAACTTTTTAAGAGTTATAATTAATAATTAAATATCATCATAATGTTATATATATCATTATAACATAAAAATTCATGTTATAGTTTACTTTATTCAAAAGAGTGTGATGAAAGCAAGTCTCTCTCTCATACAATGTTGGGACTTGTGCTTGAAATTTAACATAAAAAAATTTTCAAATCCATGTAGATATTGAAAAAGGTAATAACACTTTTTTGCAATATATAACCCATATTCAAAATATTCTTCACAACTTATTTGATAAGAATGTTTGAAGGAGGCTTCAAGTATTCATCCAATAGAAGCTTCATGTAGATGTGAGGACTGTATTGAGGCCTTGTCCATGCTTCATGATTTTAACACTAATATTGTATTTGTTTTAGGTATTATTATAAGTATATAGAGTATTTTAAACTACTATTAAACATGAATCATTAATAGAGACTTATATTTATCTTTAAAAACCTTGAACATCAAGAATCTAGTGAGTTACATGTGTATAAGCCCTTTAATTCTACTTTCATCCATAAAAATTGAGATTGTATATTACTTAAAGAGTCATAAAATTAGGATATTGATGTTTATAAATATGTTATTGTCTTATATTATTTATGACCTTAAGAAGATCTGTACCATTGGCCTTTTATGTGAGTATGATAAAATTCTTCATTTTAGGCCTTATTAGAGACTCGAAACCTATTACATCACCATGAAATCCTATTGAAAGGATTATAGGAGATATTGGTACATTTGATAATATATAAAATTTCTCTCCAAATAGTTAAGGATCTTAAGCACATCATCCAAATAATCTAAAAGTAGGTTGTTTTAGGCCTTATCCCTATGTCTTCTCCTCACATGTGCCAAATTATTTATATACAAGGTACCTATGAGACCTATAGATTTAATTAATATGTTTTTAAGACAAATCATGTTAATCATGATCACATTGGATGTTGTTACCTTCATCATGCATCTTTGAGGTCTTTGTAAGAGTTTAAGAAGGGTTTATCTTCTTAACAATGGTTTGTAAGGTACATACCTTTGATTTTATAACAATTAAAATAAATTGGAGTATATGGAACCATTAAACCTCCCATAATATAATTTTTATCTATCATATTCCTAATCAAACTTTCCACATAAGCAAGATGACCTTCTCTAGTCTTGAGAGCCTATAGGTGTCTACTTGAGCTGACTATTTTGAGAATGAAACTTATTATATGTTTATTTCTTTATTTAAATTATTATTATAGGATTGGTTCATGTATTATGAGGTATTAATATATATTTATATTTCATTTTACACTTAAAAAATTCTTAATAACTGACTAGCCTATGCCTAGGGTTTATGGGTAGTGTAGTAACTTTGACCCTAATGACCTATTTTTGGTGTTTTCTATTCATCTCAAGGAATATAATGAATGTATTAAAATTCAAAAATGTTTTTTAAATCCTAAATTAATTTTAAAAAACCAATATTTTATCTAAAATTTCACTTTCCCTTCATGAATTTACTCACAGCCTTGACATAATCAAGTTGAGCATGTATGTTCACACTATTCTCTTAGTCATTTTATTTTTAGATGTCTTGTTATGAGTTATATGGTTTTCCCAACTCATAATTGATGATATGATTTATTTTTATAGGCTTTATTTTATTTTTACACTTTCTTAATTCTCTTTTCAAACCTCAATATGCATACTAAAGTGCTCTAGAACTCATGCTTCTCAAACTCATTATACACAATTATGTACATTCTCCTAGCAAGGGTAGTCATGGAAACTTTTAAATGTTTTTGATAAATTTACTGATATTTATTAAATAATATTAAATAATAATAATCCAATATATTATTGGTTTTTTGAATGCTAAATCTCAAGACATAGTTGTTCTCTCTAGGTCTCTATAGGCTCATACACCTTTTTCAAAAGATTTTTGTTCAAACTGATGGTTTCCCCTCATTTCAAGAGGTATAAAAATTATTGGAAAATTTTCATTCCATTAAATATAATAATTTATATTTCATACCTCATATTAAATACAAAACCTACCTCTTTCTACTCACTATTTTTTTTATAGGCCTATAGGTTCATATTGTAAATTTAACACTTACTTCAAACTTGTCATACTATTTATATATCTTGCATTTGATTATATTAAATGAGTATGTAATAAATTTTTTGTTAATTTTATTTTTTTCTAAAATAATTTTCAACTAAAAAACTAAAAATAATTTATTACCAGTTTATCAAACCATCATGTAAGCTTACATACTTTGTTTATAGGTGCATGATTGCATTTCGCCTTTGTCATATGTATTACTCATGATCATGAATTATTTTGAAGATTTGATTGAGGTTTACCAATAATATGTACATATCAAATATATATTAATACCTATCAATTAATAACTTCCTATAACTTTATTCTTCAACACTTGAAGCCCCTTTCTCAAGAACATTAGGTTCAATGACCTTCACGGCTTGCCACCAACAACTTGCTATCAATAATTATCATAGAGTTTATAATTTTTTTAGATGTCATACGAGTGATATACGAACTTATACTTGTGTTTTTAAAAATTATTTCATCTATATTTTTTCTCAAAACATCAAACACTCTTGCCTACAAGATTGTGTTTCTCTCACTTGAGGTATGTATACTTGGATCAATACAAGAAATACATTTTGGGAATGAGAATAAATAGTGGAACATGGGATATAGAGTTAAGGATAATTAAAATTTTGGATCATATGATTTGAATTATATTATGATCAAAAAAAATTTGAAATAATGTTAAATAGGCTCAACACTCGCACTCTTAGAAACCTACAAACCTCTATATTGGCATTTGGATCATTCATACCTATGAATATTTCTTTAAAATTGTGTATAATAACTCTTTTGACATTTTTGATGTATTATACATCATTTAAAATTGATTTAAATGACCTCAATTTCTTGAAAACACATCATAACCTTATAAACCTTGCCTCCCTTACCTAAAATAATAGAACAAAGATATTTATCATTAACATCACCATGACCATTAGGAATTTGAGTTGGTTTTAATATAGTATAGGATATGGAACTTTGATATATACTTCTCAACCATTTAATTGAATTATCCAAGCGTATACTTACCATTAAAAGGATAAAATAGTGATTGTGGGGTTTAAGACAGGTTTTAGAGAGGTTTAAATTCTTAATGATAATTCATAAAGATCTACCACTTAGTCCCAAAATTATTACCATGTATTTAAGGTGAATAGGGCTACTAAGCATCCCCTAAGTGAATTTGGTTTGAAAATATTGAGATTGTGTTATAAGGTATGCATGGAATTGTAATGTATGTCATTAAAATGTAATTTATTTCATTATGAGTTATCTCTATTGTTCTTGAGGTTGAATTTTTGAGTCATGTACTTAAGAGACCTATTTAGAAGACATAGGATTGGTAGCATGTTGATGTAAGAAGTCAGATTTTTATGATAGTAATTTTTTAATTGTGTGAGGATGGTATTAGGTTGTATGAAATTATAATGAGGTGTTGATAATAGTATAATATGTCTCAAGGTGTGTTCAAGGTCTAAGAATGACTTACAGGTTTAGACCTAGAATGCAAAGAGACCTAGTGTGGACTAAAGAGGGGTCAAGTTAAATTTACAAGGTGATAGAGCTCATGTGAGATATGATAGAGGTATGGTATGTTTTTTTATAAAAATATCATGAAGTTTAGATCTTCAATAAATGAATAAAGCATGAAAATTGGATATTTAGTTCTCTTGCATGTTAGAATGGAGTGTTGTAGACTAGAGAAGAATTTTCTTATGCTTGTCAGAATGTGAAACATTTTCATGATATTCTAAGAAGTTAATGGAAGTTTTTGAAGGTTCCTATATTAATTTTCTTGGAATTTATTTTGTATTTGAGGGGCAATCTTTTATGAATGATTATTAAGAATGGAAGGTAGTCCAAACCCTCCTAAAACCCTCATAATGATCTAATATGGAAGATCTTGTTAGAAAGTGATAAAAATAGTATTTTTACCTATTTATATGAACTAAGGTTGTATAAATATATCCTAGGAACCTTTATGTGGCATTTTTATGTCAAAAGAGTGAGTGGAAGCTATAGGAAACCCCTTATTTCTCATGTTTTAAAATTAATACATAGGGTTGACCATGTAAAAAAATGAAAATGATTGGAGGATGATGTGTGGTAATTTTATTTTTTGCCCATTTAAGTTTATAAGTAGTTTTTTGACCTTAAATATTCTAAACTGGTCATGGAAGTTGACCTATCTCTAAATAGGCCTAATGGGGAAGACAGTGAAAAAACTAGGTAGAAGTGAGAGTGAGATTAGGGATGGATAAAAATTCATGGGGATATTTTTTAATACATATATCACATTTCAAACTTAAATAAAATATTTAGATATGCTCATATACAAGCATAAAGTTGATCTCAAAGTGACATGTCTAACACAGTGAGATTTGTTTAGAGTGAAGAAATGAGATTGGTTTATAAGGCTAGTATTAATATTTTAAAACGTAATATATTTTTTTTAATATGTAATAATGGTTATAAAGGATAATATAAACCCATTATAAGTTCATAAAAGTGTTCACACAGGTGTTTTAAGTGTTGGTTTCCATGATTGTATTTTTTGAGCTACATGCAATTTTATGTGTATGAGTGAGATTGATCTTCCTAAGTCAGTATGTCAATAATTTAAGAATATAATAAAAACTAATTTAATATATAGGTCTCATAGGTTCATAGGTTTCTTCATAATAAATTCCTATGAAGGTATGAAAAGTCAAAGGTTATTGACTGGGTTTCTAAAGTCTATTTGCAATTCTGAGTGAGCATATGAAAATGGTTTTTTTGAGGTATTTTGACATATTTGGTTAAATATAATTAAAATTATGATGACACTTTGTGTAAAATTTGAGTTTACACTTCGAATATTCAAGGCACACTTTCTGGTGGTGACAAGGGCTAATTGTGAGTAGATCTAATGTTGTGGTTCAAGGAGTGAAATGAGCCAAATGGTGTTGGGGACATAAGGTGAGATTATTAGGGGTATAATTAAAGTGTTTTTAAAAAATTTAGTCCATTTTTGGATCCTCAATATGTTTCAAGGTGGTCAAGGTGAAACAGGTGCTTTGAGAAAGCCTTATTGCATTAGGTCTTTATTAGGCATGATGGTGTTTTTGGTCCTTATGGGTGGTGACCAACCTATGTAATGATTTTTTCACTTGTGAAACATGTTTTTTGATATATAAAAAGGGTTATTTAATTATGGTGAGGTTTATTATTGGCCAAGGTTGGTGAGATCAAGATTCAAGTATAAAATGAAGTCTAATAGACCTAATTTGACTAGTTGTAATATTGAAGAGATGAATGATATATAGATTTGGAAAAAATGTATATGGCTTGAAGGAAATAATATATGTGTTTTGAATATATCATGATTTTTTAATAGTTATTCTATAGATATTAATCAAGGTCATTTAACCTAATTCTACCAAGAAAAGGGCTAGTTGAGCAAAGATGCATAATAGGTTATTTGAAGGATGTAGAAGAGTGTGAAAAATAAAATAAGGGGATAATAATAATTTAAGTGAGAAATAGGCATCTAAATGTGATAAAATTTTTCAAGTGATTGATTTGTTTCTGATTTACCAATGGGATCAGTTCCTTATTATAAGTTGGTGCTTGTTAAAGGACTAGTTGAGTTGGTACTTGAATAGTGAGGGGTTGTTGCTTCTTTGGGGGTTGGAACCTCCCTAAATTTTGATTAATTTATTATATTATTTTATTAAAATTTGTGTTTAAATGGGTTTTATATCCCATTATTTTTTCTCACATATATCTTGTGTTCATATGTTATGTTCCTACTCCATATTTATATTAGTGGTTGATTATGTATTGCTATATCTCTAAATTATTTTGAATGATATATGGAATGGAAAGAAAATTTTATAAATTAATTAATCCCCCCTCATTGGTTGTGCTTCCAACAATTGGTATCAAAGTAAGGTATCTTGTGTAGACCTAATAGTCTAAGGGAGATATTGGAGCATAGGTATAGATTTTGATAATGAAAGTGTTTATTATGATTGCAATGAGGATATATCCATAATCATTGAAATAACATGTGAATTGTTTTCAAAAAATAATAATAATATGGAAGAATGCACCTAAATTAGAATAAAAATTCAAGATGTTAGAGGCACAAGTTGATAAAAATGCAATCAATGTTAGAGGTACAATCATTGAGAGGGGGGATGAATTATTGATGTCAGATAATCCAATTCAATTCCCAAATCTTAAATATTCATCACACAACAACTTGATCAAGAAACATAAACATGAAATGACATACATACAAAGAATACATAAGAGTATACATCACATGAAAACGTCATATATGTGGGAAACTTTCTTGGGGATAAAACCCACTGAAGCCTACAAGATGGAATATAGTACTATAAAACAAGATCATACATTTAGACCAACACCCACTGATCAAGGAACACCAATCCCTTAGTTTAGTGAGACACCCATCCCACAAGTATAAACCAACCACCTAGGAAATAAATAACCCACTTAGTTACCTTGATCTAATCTCCACCTTAGATCTAATGTATTTTACACCTAATGATGGAACTATCTTATTTTAAATATTTTCCCTTTGAACTCTTTCAAACTTTCACACATAAGAAATTGATCCAAAACAACCTTTTGGATCATTTTTTAATTCTAAGCACATGCAAAACTAGAAAAATTTTAACAACTCTATCAAAACATTAGAAACATGACCTATAAGTCATGTACACACTTCTCAAATTTCTTAGATATTCAATCCATTCACTAAGCACACTTACTCAAATAACCTCTAGGGCTTACTCTGTCAATCCATATCTTCTAGCTTTATTTGGTCCAATGACCTATGTGTTAATATTTATCTACTTGATCAGATTAACATGATTGATCCTCATTTCTCTCTAATGGTCCGTATTGACCTGTAACTTTTATTTTAAAGGTTAATTTTCTAAATATCACATATCCTCTAATCTTCACTCTCAAGTTTGGAAACCATTACCTTAGTCTCCACTCTTTATAGACTCCTCAATAATATTATCTTCTTGGTCAGCCATAAGACTTTCCTGAACCCTTTAAACTTTTTTCATGATAAGATATATCTCAAATCCATCCTCATAGGTTATCCATAGCATCCATGGGTCACACTTAAGTAGGTACACCTTTAAATTAGGCCTTAGTATCCCTTATAGGTCTAATGCAGACCTATTCACCCATTTATCACTCCATCAAGAAAATTAAGAACATATAATCAAATTTAACTATATGGGTCCACTCCATATACTCCTTATGAAATATTCATGTGATTTATCCCACAAAAACACCCTTTTTCTAAAGCAAAATTTTATCAAACATTAGTATGTATAGAGGAACACTATGAATGAATATATAGTAAAATTTAAAGCTCCATGTCTTTGATTGTGCAAAAATTCATACCTTATAAGTAGATTCTCTAGATGCACATTGGAGTTATATAAAACAAAATTATTGCATCAATAAATTCATTTTAGATCAAAAGATATAGCCCAAAAATTGATTATTGGTTTTCTTCACAATTTTGAATATTTAAATTCCAATGGTCACTAAGAAAATGTTAAACATTGAAGACCTTGACATTATCTCATACATCTTGGTAACTATGGAAAATTCACATTATCGATCTCATCTGATTAGCTTGATATTTATCTTTAAATGCTCATCATTTATCTTAAATCATAGTTCCCATGATTATGCCACTTGGAAACTCTACATGCCTTTTGTATAATTGACTTTTGACTCAACCTGCACCATTGATCTTTGTCAGTATGAACACCCATGAAATATTGATCTCCTATCAACTCAATGAGATAGTGACACTTTTCACCAACATATTCAATCTTATATTCTTTGACATTTTGACAAAATAAGAACCATTAGATCAAGTTTGACAAGATCATGTGCATTGTTCGATCTTTATCCAATCTGATGAACCTCTCATTGTTAGATATTTATTTGATTAATGCTCACCATTGGATTTGACTAGACAAATTTACCTCAGACTTTAATGTAGTTAAACTTTATGGTCTATGGTCCATCAAAATCTACAAGAGCAAATTTGAAGGTTTATAACTTGAGCTAGAAAACACTTCAAGATTCTAAATATTCAAGGTACCTTCTTGGCACTATAGACCACATCTCCATGAAATATTTTGATCTTGATTGAATTTTTGAGACACTATACTAAATACACAAGCCTGCTATTTCATTCATATCTTCATGACATGCAGTGATGGTTTATCTTCTCTTAAGCTATAAGATTCATGTTTCTCTTTTCAAATGATCTAGTGACATACTATAGCTTCACCTTGACATTTATGGATGACTCAAAACATCTTCATTATCATTATAGACCTAAACATATTTCATATCTTCTCCAATCTATCAAACATAACTTCTTTTTCATTAATTCACTAGTATCACATGCTCTCTTTGACATCAATGACAACCAAACATCAATCACTAATGTAAATAATCTCCCCCTTTTTCATTGATGGAAAAACACCCTTAGAATGACTACATACTCATTTGAACTTCTAATTTTGATCTTTATCCCCCTTTGACATTAATGACAAAGGGTTTCTTCCTTAACATAATGTATGCATTTAGATATTAATAAGATATTTATGATACTTACATACTTTCAAGCATATGAATTAATTACTCCCCTTTGACATGAAACAATATAAATTTAGACTTATCTGATATTTAGACTTGACAAAACTAATCATAGAGCTTTGAAATCTCCCCTTAACATTAAGCTCCAACTTATGTCATTTGTTATTTTATATACACTAATTTGAACTTGGGATTTTTTTATCCTTGGAACTATCTACTTACAAAAATCACCATCTCTCTTTGCTCATGCATGAAGATTCAATACCTTGTCAAAAATGGATGACTTGGTTTGATCAGGTCATCATACTAATATTCTTAAATTCACACCTGTAGCAGACATCTTCACACATCTATCATGACTAAAGCATATTCACATATGCTCCCCCTTACATCATACACATCTTATTCAAGCCACACAAGCTACTTGAGTTAGCTCCTAATTATCCAAACACATCATCATTTGATATTCTTGTTTTGTTATTATTTATCTTTGTTTTGACTGATGAAACTCTTGAACTAACATCCAAACTAATTTAATCATATCAAAGTCTTTCATCTAGAAGCTTATATTTCATAATATCTTGCTTACCCTTTGCCTTCAAGCTCTATAATAATTGTCACTTTGTTTATTACCTATATGACATGTACTTGATTCCACACAAACAATTATCTCCTTTATAAGTAATAGAATATCTACATAACACCCCATCCTTGATCTGATATTTGGAAACTTCCATTCTCTACCTGAAATCCTTCAGAACCAACATCTTCATTGTAGTGACATATCTTATCCTGATACAACAATCAAAGTTAAACAATAATCCATAATGATTCCTCTTTCTATGAAATGTCTCCTTAAAGCTTAGAGAGAGACACCCTTTTGACATAGTGACAGTAAAATTCATAAAACTCAAGTGACTCTGATATCTCCATACCCTCATTTGAATTGCAATCCTACCTCATTACTAGATTGACTTTGAATGGACCCTCAACTTCATTATTTGATTCAAACTTGTCAACTAATCTAGACAATAGAAAATTTTGACTTTCCTTCGTGTCTATCATGGCAAATAAACCATCTTTTGTCATTTGATATTGATAGTTATTCCTTTTCTTTTTAGTCTTAAGAGAAGAAACATGGTCATCCACTAAAATATTCTCCTTTTATTCTAACATTGGATTAACAGTATATGGAGGAAATAAGTATTCATGACATACCTTTTCAAAAGAATAAAGAACCACATCACTAGACATTGACAACTAATGCTCTTTGCATAAAATATGCTCAATAATAGTAGTATGTTCACTTAAATTCATACCTACATTAGAACTAGTCTCATATGGCACCTTGTTCTTCTCTTTCATCTCAACTTGAATTAACTTTTGATTCTCCTTTTCTATATGGATAGATGACACATTCTCTTGGTATTCCTGAACCTTCTTCATATCTAACTCCTCTTCTACTTTAGCAAGTAGTCCACCTCAATCTTTCAGCTCAACTAAATTAGTTTTCTTGGTCTTTACTTCCTTAAGATTCCATACCAAAGATTTATCTTTATTTATCACACTAGGATGTCGATGCATCTTCTTATGATTTGAGATATTGATTGCATAATATCTTTAAATATGACCAACTTGATGAAAATTGAAACAAATAACATAATCATACCTTTTACTTATCGAATATTATGAATCTAAACAAACATATCATCTTGTCTCTTAGGTTCATTATGATCAAGCTTAACTATATTTGGTCTTGATACTTGGGTTAATATTTTCCCATGAATTTTGGGGAAGAATATAACAATATTTCCCATGTCATGATAATTATATTAGACTACATTATCCATACCTATATATTACTAGCTAATCTTCAGTCTACAGTTTCTTGCCTTAAGATAAAACCTATGACAGATAAAATAATGACCATTAAAATATCTTCCATACCTCATGGCACTTGGCTTTATGATGGATCTTTTTTGATTTATATTGGTATTTTCATCCTTATTATCTTTATCTAACCTCTCTTTCTCTTTCTTATTCTTGTTTACCTTGACAAAAAAATTCTTATGTTCATCCTTTAACAAATCTAGCTTGTTTTGTAATTGAATTCTCTCATCCACTTTATGTTATTTTGATTTATTTTGTTATTATTCAAGATTTCTTATATTTATTATGTCATTTTTATGTTCATCCTTTAGAGAAACAATATTAGTCTTTAATTGAGCAAATTCATCTTCTTTAGCTCTCATGCTTGAACTTGTAGCCTCTAACTAAATTTTGATATCTTAAATGGTATCCTTATCCTCATTAGCCCTTTCAACCATGTCATATTTAAATTTACATGATTAAAATTCCATATACTTGATCAGTTCTTGGTTCTCCTTTTCTTATCTCATGGATTTTCCTAAAAAACTATCCTTAAGAGATCTAACTTGCACTTCAAGACCTTTGATCATATTTCTCATTTTATAATTCCTCTTCTTTTGCTCCTTTAGTTCACCAAGTGAACTCATGAGATTAGCTTCTAGATCAACATATTCTTCCTATTTTGAACTTAGATTTTCCTTTTTAACCCTTAATTGAACCCCAAGAATGTTGATATTCTCTTTATCAATTTTTGATCGTAATATTACTTTAAAGTATTCTATCTCTTTTTTGATCTTGATGCATTCATCTATAATAGCCTTAAATTTTGAGGCCATTATCTTATTATAAGATTCTTATTGATCATACTCTCTCATCTTAGCACTATAATTCTCAATAAGTGCATTGAATTGATTACACTTTTCTTCACTTGATTTTAGATATGCATAAGTAACCTCCACTTGAGCCTTCAACTCTTGATTCTCTTTCTTCAATTGCTTATCCATATTTTACCTTGGATCACCTTCAAGTGCTAAAACTTGAAAATAATGTCTTGATCTAACACCAATTATTAGACTTAAAATAATTAAGGGTGGGGGGGTGAATCAGTGATGCTAGATAATCCAATTCAATTCCCAAATCTTAAACATTCATCACACATCAACTTGATCAAATAACATAAACATTAAATCACATACATCCAGATCATACATAAGATCATACATCACATGAACACATCATATATGTGGGAAACCCTCTTGGGGGATAAAACCCACTAAGACCTGAAATATGGATTACATTCCTATAAAATAAGATCCAATATTTAGACTAGCACCCATTGATCAAGGGACACCCATCCCTTAGTTTAGTGAGACACCCATCCCATAAAGAGGAACTACCCCCTAGGAAAACAAGCACCAATTTATCTACAGTTATCTAATATCCACCTTAAATTTTATGTCTTCTACACTTGATGATGAACTTCTCTTACTTACACTCTTTCCCCTTTGCACTCTCTCAAACTTACACACACAATCAATGCATCCAAAATTCTCTTTTGGATCACTCTTCACTTCTAAGCACATAAATAACTAGAAAACCTATAAAAACTCTATAAAAACATTATAAAAATTACATATATTTCATGCATATAATCCTTAACCTTTTATCTCTTCAATCCATCTACCAAGCACACTCAAGCAAAATCCAGGGCTTACTTGGTCAATCTACCTCTTCTATCTTTATTCTATCCAATGACCTATGTGTTCATATTCATATAATTGATAATATTAACTTGAATAATCCTCTTTTCTATTTTATGGTCCTTATTGAATTACACCTTCTCTTTTAAAGGTTCCTTCTCTTAATATCACATCTCCTCTACTCTTCACTCTCAAGTCTAGAAACCATTCCCTTGCTCTCCACTCTTTATAGAGTCTTCATGAATATTATCTTCTTGGTTATCCATAATGCATTACATAAAAATTAATAATTTTTTAATGCTAAAATATAGATTAAATTAATCCTCACAAGCTATCTATAGCATCCATGGGTCACACTTCAGCAACCATGTCTTTAAGTTAGGCCTTAGTAGCCCTTATAGGTCTCATGGAGACATATTCACCCATTTATCAATCCATAGACCAAAGTAAAACCATAAAATAAAATTTAACTATATGGTTCCACTCTATATACCTCTTATGACATCTTCATGTGATTTCTCCCACCAAAACACCCTTCTACTAAAGCACAATTTGCTCAAACATTATTCTATACACAAGAACACTATGAATGAATAAATAGTCAACTTTTAAGATCCATAGATTTAATTTTACAAACATTCAAATATTATAATTAGATTATTATATGAAACTTAGATTTCTATACAAATTTTATTTTTACTTCATTAATAAATTAATTCTGGATCAAAATATATAGCCCAAAAACAAAGCACTAGTTTTCTTCATAAATTTGAATAGTTAAATTCTAACGATCATTAAGAAAATGTTAAACATCACTCACCTTAAAATCATATCATGCTTCATGTAAAATTTGGATAAATTCATGCCATTTATCTCCTCTGATTAGGTCAATATTTATCTTTCAATACTCACCATTGATCTTAGATAAGAGTTTTTGAGATTATGCTACTTGGCAGCTTTGCATTATTTATGCATATTTGACTTTTGACTTGACCCACACCATTGCTATTTGTCAATAATAATTCCAATGAATCATTTATATTCTATTAACTAAAAGAGATAATGACACTTTTTACCAATGCATGCGATCTTAGATTATTTTACATTTTTTACTAAATACACATTGTTAGATCAAGTTTGACAAGATCATGCACACCATTGGATCATTATCCAATCCAATGAAATTATTACCATTATATATTGGTCCAATTAACACTCAACATTAGATATAAATAGACAAATTAACCTCAAACTTCAATGTAGTTAAACTTGATGGTCTTTGTCCCATCATAGTCTGCTAGAGCAACTTTGATGTTTTATAACTTGAGCTAAAAAAAACTTCAAGCATCTAGATCTTTAGGGTACCTTCTTGGAACTATATACAAAATCTCCATGAAATCCTTTGACCTTGGTTAAATTTTTGAGACCTTGTATTAAATGCACCAGTTTTTTGTTCCATTTATATTTTCATGATGTGTAGTGATGGTTTGCCTTCTCTTAAGCTAGAAGATGCATGTTTCTCTTTCCAAATGATCTAGTGACACACCAAAGCTTCACCAAGACATTTATGGATGCCTCAAAACTTTTTATTTATCCTTATAGACCTAAAAATATGTCATATTTTCTCCAAGATATCATACAAAACTTCTTGTCATGAATGCACTATTAACACATGCTCTTTTTGACATTAATCATAACCAAACATCAATGACTATGCTCAATAATCAAGATAAAGACATATCCTAAATATGAGGAAAGTACTAGAAAAATTTAAAATATTTTGGATATTAAAAGGTACTTTCAAAATATGACATGTCTTTATTTCAAAGAATAATAAAAGGAGTTCAAGGAGAATTAGTTTATAAAGTCATTGATCTATCAAGGAGTGATAAACCTGGTAGAATAAAGACTTATTTTGAAGTGGTAAAGTTTGAAGTCAATCATCAAAAATCAAAGAAGGGTTTTGTTCCACCAAAATATATAAAGGAAATGGTGTATCATCTAATAATCATCAAAAGACAAACAAGATTAAATAATCAAAGTATGTGGATTATTTCATTGGTTATTGTTTTTTTTTGGTCAATTTGGACATAGAGTTGTTGACTATAGATGGAGAAGTAGAATCATGTGTTATAACTACAACCAAAGAGGACATATTTAAAGAGGGTATAAGATAAGATATATTATAAAAACTAGTCATGTTAAGAATGCATGTAGCCATGATACTAGAGAATGGATCAACAAAGTAGGTGCTATGGGTAAGATGAAAGAGAAGAATGAATTTAGAGGAGAAGAATATATGATATCCCAAAATACCTTTCATACTCAAAATGAAGATTTGAAGTGGTACATAGATAGTGGTTGCTCAACTCACATGATAGGAGATAAGAGAAAATTCATCAATTTGAAGAAGAATGCCATAGGTTCATTGAGGTTTATAGATAACACATTTACTAATATAGATGACAAATGTGATTTTACCTTGGATAATAGAATCACAAAGATAAAATATTTATTTTATGTAGATGGATTGAAGCACAACTTATTGAGTGTAAATCAAATGTGCACCCAGGGATATACCCTAACTTTTCATGATAAAGGATGTGAGATAATGAGAGAAAATTGTGGAGATTGATTGTCAAACCCAAGATAACTAAGATCAATCTATATGTACTAAATGAGATCACAAAATAGAAGTGTTTTATGGGAAAGGTAGATGAAATTTGACTAACATAGGAGCTTAGGTTATGTGAACTTTAATAATCTAGTGACTATCAACTCCAAGGGATTCATGAAGAACATGCCCAAAATTTCCAAACATGTAGATGCTCTTTGCAAGGAATGTCAACATGGTAAGCAAACTAGGAGGAGATTCAAGTCTAAAGAATACTCTAGTAATAGACCTTTATAACTAGTTCATATTGATCTATGTGGTCTTACAAGTATTTTAAGCATTCAACGTGATATCTAATTTGTATTGCTTATAGATGACTTCACAAGAATGACTTGGGTAGCATTCTTAAAAGAAAAGCTAGAGGATCTACGTAAGTTCAAAAATTTCAAGGCTTTGGTTGAAAATGAGATGAATGTGAAGATCAAGTGTCTTAGCTATTACAAAAGATGAGGGTTTTGGTCAAATGTGTTTAACAAGTTTTTTGAGTCAATAGAATAAGAAGACAATTCTCAACTACTAGAACACCTCAATAGAATGGGGTGGTTTAAAGAGAGAATAAAATAGTTGAAGAAATGGAAAGGACCATGTAAAATGAGTCAAAAAAATTATATGGCTACTAGAGAGAAGTTATGGGTACTGTAGCTTACACCTTGAATAGAGGAAAAATTAGGATCAATGCTAATAAGACTCCATATGAATTATGTAATGGAATATCTACAAGTGATGAAAATTTTAAGTTATTTGGGAGTATGTTTTATATCAAGAGAGATGGATATGCTCAAGTAGAAGGAGTGGAATTTGATGAAACCTTTGCTCCTATAGTAAATTTAGAGTCTATTAGGATGTTTAATGCCTATGTAGGATTTAAAGGCTTCAAGATATACCAGATGGATGTCAACTTAGCTTTACTAAATGGGAACTTGGAGGAATATGTGTACATTGAGAAACCTTAGTGTTTTCTATTAAATTATAATAAGGACTTTGAATTTATGTTGAATATAGCCCTCTATGGTCTAAAGCAATCCACTAGAGCTTGGTATGCTAGACTAGACAAGTATATTTAGGACCAAGGTTTGAAGAGAGGAGTTGTAAATAATAACCTATATGTCAAGACTGAAAAGGACCATCAATTGATAGTTTTGGTCTATGTCGATTATATCACCTTTGGTGTAACTAATGATAACATGACCAAAGAATTTTTAGTGGTGATGAAATTAGAATTTGAAATGTCTATTCTTGGAGAATTATCCTTCTTTTTTAGACATGAAACTAGTCAATTTTAAAAAGGTATGTTCATTTCATAGGTCAATTATATAAAAGAGATGTTAAATTTTAAATGGAATATTTCAAGGTTGTAAGTACACATATGATTATATGATCTAATATAAGCAAGGAAGATTATTATTTAAGAGTCAATTAGATAAAATATAGATCAATGTTTGGAAGTTTGTCATATACTACTACCTCTAGATCTAACATCATGCAATAAGTAGGTATTATGGGAAGATTTAAATTATATCATAAGGAAATTAATATACAATCAATCAAGAGAATAGTTAGGTATCTCAAGTGAACTATGGAGTATGGATTGTGATACCCAAGGAACAAGAAGTTTGATCTAGTAGACTATACAAATGTAAAATGGGTTAGGAATCTAGATGATATAAAGAGCACTAGTGGAGGAGCTTTATTATCAGGTAAGTGCCTATTATAATGGATAATAAATAATAAAACCTCAGGGATCTATCTACTTTTGATTCTAGGTACATTTTAGTAGTTTCATGTTTACTCAGGTGCTATGGATGAGACAATCCTTAAGAGACTACAAAGTGGAGTTTGATGGTCCTAGTCCTATTTTTTGTGATAATACTAGTACCATAAGTTTTTAAAAGAATCCTATAATGAATTTAAGGACTAATAACATTCATATCAAGTATCATTTCTTAAGATAACAGGTAAGTGAACAAATTATTAATCTTGATTTTTTGTCTACCAAAGATTACATTGTAGATATCTTGATTAAGCCTCTTTTAAAGGCTATTTTTGAACTTATGAGATATTAATTGGGCATGATTAATGTTCTTAAAAGTCACTAATCAAGTAAAGTGATTAGGGGGATCTAATAAGAAGGTGACTCAACTTTAAGAGTAGGAAAGAAATGAACAAGCTATGAGGACAAAGAGGGAGTCATATCTGATTGTCAAGAAGAAAATGTCTAAGGTATATTACGAGATAGGGGGAGATTTTTGATATGATATTAAATTCATATTTATTTATTTTTGTTATATGTAGTTCTTTCTCATTAATTTCAAAGGGGGAGAATGATTTATATGGGGGAGATGTATCCAGATAAGATAAGATTCTTTGAATGATTGCCATCAATGACAAAGGGGGAGATTGTTGAGAATAAGTTATAAGGTATGAATGGAATTATAATTCATGTCATGAAAGTTTCATTTATTTAATTTTAAGTTGTCTTTATTTTTCTTAAGGTTGAGTTAATGAGTCATGTACTTAAGAGACCTAGTGAGAAGATATAGGCTTGGTAGCATGTTGAGGTAAGAAGTCTGAGGTTTGTGAAAATAAGTTTGTAAATGTGTGAGAATGGTATGAGGTATTATTACATGATAATTAGGTTTTTATAATAGTAAAATATATCTCAAGGTGTGTTCAAGGTCTAATAATGACTTACAAGTTTATGCCTAGTATCCCAAGAGACATAATATGGCATAATGAGCGGTCAAAATTAGTTTCCAAAGTGATAGAGATCATGTGAGATATGTTAAAGGTATGATAGGTTGATTAAAAATTGATCATGAAGTTTCATATCTTGATTTGAATAATAAAGCATGAAAAGTGGATCTTTAGTTCTCTCAAGTGTTAGAATGGAGTGTTACATACTTGAGAAGAATTTTATTATGATCATTGGCACATGAAACATTTGAATTATATCCTAATAAGTTCATGGAGGTTTGGGAAGTTTATTATCTCAAATTTCATGGCATTGGTTTTGAATTTTAAGGGCAATCCTTTATAGATAATTGCTAAGAATGGAAGGTAGTCTAAACCCTCTTAAAACCCTCATAATGACTTGAAATGGAATATATTTATAGAAATTTATCATAATTATTTTTATAATATATTATGATGATTTTAGGTTTTATTAAACTCTCCCAGGTACCTCTTGGTGGCATTGGTCTATCATAAGAGTGAGTGGAAGCCATAGGAAACCCTTTGTTTCTTAGATTTTTGATGTAGTAAGTAGGGTTGACCATGTAAAAGCATGAAAATGATTAGAGAATGATGTTTGAGAATTTTAATTTTTTACCATGTAAGTATTTTATCATTTTTAAGACTTTAAATATGCTAAAATAGTCATGGAAGTTGAAATATCACTAAATAGGCCTAATGAGGAAGACAGTGAGAAAACCAGGTAAAAGTGAGAATGACATTAGCAATGGGTTATAGTAGATTAGGGATGGATCCAAATAATGGGATTATTTTTCAATAAATATATAACATTTACCCATTGAATATAATATTTTTAAATGATCATATAAAATCATAAATTTGATCTCAAAGTGACCTGTCTAACACATTGTGGTCTATGTAGAGTGAAGAAATTAGATTGGTCCATAAGAAAAATATTGATATTGAACCATGCAATTTATTTGTTTTTATATATTATAATGGTGATTAATGATAATATAATAAAATTTTAAGTTCATTAAATTGTTCAAATATGTGTTCTAAGTCTTGGTTTCCATGATTGTGTTTATGGAACTATAGACAATTTTCTATGCATGAGTGAGTTTGATGTTCCTAAGTTAGTATGTCTAGAATTGAAGAATACAATACACATGAATTTTTTATATATATTTCATATTATAATTATAATAAATTTATATTCATTATAAATTTTTATAAAGGTTTTAAAATTTGAAGGTTCTTGACTGTGTTCTTGAAGCCTGTTTGCAATTCCAAGTGAGCATATGAAAATGGTTTGTTTGAGGTTTTTTTTCCTATTTGGTGAAATATAATGAAAATTAAGATAAAATTTAAGTCATGTATGTTATCTAAATACTATTTTTTTAATATTTTTATTTGTCAAATTTGATTTTAATCTTTAGATATTCAAGGCAGACTTTATGGTAGTGAGAGGGGCTAATTGTGAGTATACCTAATGGTGTGGTTCAAGGAGTGAAATGAACCGAATGGTGTTGGGGACCTAAGGTGAGAATATATTGTTTATAAATTAAGTTTTTTTAAAAGTTTTTAATCCATTTTTGTAATGTTAATATTTTCCAATATGGTCAAGGTGAAACATGTGCTTTGAGAAGGCCTAATTACATTAGGTCTCTATTAGGCCTAATGGTGTTTTTGGTCCTTATGGGTGATGAAAGACCTATGAAATGGTTATTTAAATTATTAAATGTTTTTTTCATATATTAAAATGGTTATCCAATTATTAATATTTTATTTATTTACCAAGGTGGGTGAGATTAAGAGTCAAGTATAAAATGAAGGTCTAATAGTCCTAATTTGACTAGTTGTAATATTAAGGAGATGAAAGAATGATATAGAGATTTGGAAACCAAGTAGAGGGATTTAATAAAATAATAAAGGTGTGGTGAATATTTAATTTTTTAATATTATTTATTTTAAATATAATTATAATGGTCATTTGACCTAATTTTGTTAAGAAAAATGATAGTTGAGCGAAGAGGCCTAATAGGCTGTTTGAAGGAGTTATAAGAGTGTGAAAAACAAAAGGAGATCATCATAAATTGAGTGATAAATAGGTTTTAAATTTTGATCAAAGGTTCTAGGTTACTGAGTTGGTGTTTATTTACCAAGGGGGTTGGTTCCTCCTTTAAAGTTAGCACTTGTTAAAGGACTAGTTGAGTTGGTGCTTGACTAGTGAGGGGTTGGTGCTCCTTGTGGGCTTTGTGTCTCACTAAATTTTTATTAATTATTTATAGAGTTTTATTACAATATATGTGTTAGTGGGTTTTATCCCCCACTATTTTTTCCAACATATATCTTGTGTTTATGTGTTATGTTCCTACTTCATGCACATATGAATGGTTAATTATGCATCACTATATCTCTAGATTAGTTTGAATGATTAATTAATGATATATGGAATTTAAATAAAATTTTTTAAAATAATTCACCCCCCCCCACACCTCAATGGTTGTTATTTCAATATAAACATGTCCTTATTTATGAACGAATGATATCAAAATAACCTTTCTCAACTTTTCAATAACTTTATAGATAATTTGAATTATTTTATATCTTTCTTGGTTTTTTTACTTTTATATTTTCATGGTTTCAAGATTAGAAGGGATTGGAAAGGAATTGGAGAGGATTATAAGTTAATATTTATTTTATAACCCTTTACATGATACATCTAAAGGTTGTTTTTCATCAAGAAAATCTTGTTTATCATGTTAAAATATTATGTTAAATTTGTGAACCATGTGCTTATTGAGTTATTATTTTATTATAATGTGGTGATGTAATGTAAAATAGGAATATTCACCTTATTTTCCATACAATTTATTAATTATTATCTTAACTTCTCCAAAGTCTTAAAATGGTAATGTTTCCATCTTCATTAGATTTTATTTTAGGTCCATCTATCCATCTTGGAGTATATTGATTTCATGAATGATCACCTCCTCCTTGTATTCACCATGGATCAAATATAAATTCAATATCATAAAAAAACCTTAATCTTTCAAAATTTACCTCAAATTTTTCTAAACACCATTGTAAAAGGCTTCATCAAAGATGATGGTATAATATGAATTAGTCAAAGCACATGTTATAAACCCAATAAACCTAGTAAGACCTTGTTTAGACATCAACTTATTTAGAATGATTTAAGGACCATGTTTTGGATTATATGGGTCAAATTTTACCCTATTATATCAAATTTTCAACATCACCTATGTCCAATTTAGATAGAATTATCGATGCAAACATCCTAGGTAGATGCAATTTTCCATGGATATAGAGGTATAATTTCAAAAATCATATAATTGATATGATATTCATATCCAAACTACTTTGTTTTTATTACAGATCTATATTTTTATTAGCATCATAACAAAATAAGTATATTTTTATCATTATCATTTCAATATCTAACATAACTATACTTTCTATTTTAACATATATTAACATAAAAAAAATAGTATATATTTATCTATGTTTTGAAATTAATTGGCTTACTTTAGATATAACCTAATATCTTTGTGACTTAGGCTATCTCTGACCATTTAACCTTAAATTAACTAATCTATATTTTAGGGTTGAACACCTTCCTCTCTATCTAAATTACCTCTTCAATATTATAAAATATTTTCATTAATTTACTATTGAAACTGTTATACTTATAAGCCTTCATACCTTCACAATCCATACTAGTAACTTCATTAATAACATGCTATATGATTTTATTGTGAAAACCATTCATTATAAACACCCTCTTCTACCAACCCATGTAAAAATACTTTGGCGTTGAAGGTTTGAAACCAACAATATAAAGCATGAAGTTGGTCAATCCTCCCTTCATCATAATATGCCAAATGGATGGATAATATTTTAATTCAACACATTAAATAGGCTCTATCCTATTATGATATCTTCCCATTACTATAAATTTTCCTCCTTTATCATTTTATTCAATTAAATTCAAAACTTATCTCTTAAGAGACCAATAGTGATCAAAGTGAAAATGAGATTAATCAAAAACTTGAGTATTCCTTACTTTGAATGCTTCAATATTTTTTTTCTGTTCCATGATATGAATAAGGACATCATTGAAATATAATTCAAAATATTTATATCTATCCATTAATTAGATAAATTCATTAGTTTACATTCTTTCTTGTGGGTTTATGCCTTTATAGACATCAAACCTGATAATTTTAATGATGTGTCTAGGTAGATCATCAACCTTATGCCATTATTTATATTAGGGGATAAAAAATCCTAAGTTGGAAATACCATACTTACGATTATTTCCATACATACATATATATATATATATATATATATATATATATATATATATATATATATATATATATATATATATATATATATATATATATATATATACATATATATATATGTATATATATATATATACATATATATATATGTATATATATATGTATATATATATATATATATATATGTATATATATATGTATATATATATATATATATATATATATATATATATAAAAACCTCCATCAAATTTTTTATGAGGGATTTTGTATAATCAATTACCCATTGAATTATTTGGGTAGGTTTGGAGTTATCAGAAAAAAATTTAGAATATTCATAGAGTCCCATTCCATAACAAGATTATAAATTTTAAAATTCATCACCATTTTCATACCCCAAATGGTAACTCTATATTTTACTACATGATTAGTTTGAAAACCCATAGATACTACATAATAAAACATAATTATAACTTGTGTATCCCTAATTATTCCCCCTCTTGGATTGTCAAGATTGAATTTTTCAATACCATCAAATCTCAATTTAAATAATTAAATCACAAAATTCATCAATTTTACATGGATTATATCTATTTTCTTAATATGATATTTAAATAAAGGAGCAGCCTTATAATTATGAAAAATTATGGAATCAACTATAGAGCTTCCAAAATTTCTTAATAGTAGCTAGGACCTTGAGAAATGAATCCCTCTATAATATTCTCTTATCTTATAACATACACTCATTATTTAGATTCAAAATTCCCCATAAGAAATAGGATAGAGTTAGGAAAATAAATATCATGGGGATGATAGCTTATGTGGTGGTTTCCATGGTTAAATGAGGTCTAATAGGGAATTTGGTTTTACCCAAGTAAGATTAAAATTTTAAATAAGTAAATCCTTTATTTTGGATATAAAATTTCAATCCAATAAAAAATGACTAACTATTTCCTCTTTGAATTTTTATAGAATAAACCTATTGGGGATGACTGAACCTATCTTGACCATATTATCTATAGTGAGTATTTTCTTTATGTGGCTAGTAAGAAACTAAAGTCAAATTTTGGAGTAAGGTTAATTATCCATAAAACCTTCCAATAGGGCCCATCTTCCTATAGGATAAGATCCACCAAATATCCATAATTTACATATAACTCTCCACTAACCTTTGATTTCAATATAATTTTATCTTCTTAAGGAAATATGCTAATGTGGGTTTGTTAAAAGTTTAGGTTTAGTTATCTCAAGATATGAGAGGTGGACTCACTAGATAAATCTATTTAAAATAATTTATATGTTATTATTACATTATTTCCAATATGGTGGTCTTTAAATTTCTTAATATAAACTTCCTTGAAGAAGTTGATGACATCAGACCAGGTAGACCTAGGATTGAGGGGGTACTTAAGTAAGTATGGGTCATCCTAGAAGTCCACCTTGTTCCTATTACCAACACTCCATTTACCTAATTTTATAAACATATATTTTTGTATATTTAGATCTTTGTATAATTTTAAAATATTGGTAAGACCCTCCCCAATCATAAGACTATCCTCTTCTATACCTTAAATATATTTGGGCTTAAATATATTGGTCAAAATATTGTCTTATTTTATGGATTTCCAACCTAACTTGGCTATTAAGGATTGTTCAATCATCATAACCCTCTTAAGGCCAAGTCCTCCACTTCCCTTTGTCAAATGAGCTTTATCCCAAGCCACTAGGGGAAACATGAATCTATCCTTTGTGCATTTATGAAGGATTTTTTTTTTAATATGTTTCACTTTATCTATTGTTTCTATAGAGACGTAAAAGAGGGAGATTATGTAGCCTAAAATTATTTGATGGTAAATTTTAAGGATTTAAATTTTTTATTTCTAAGATAGAAACCAACCGTTTTATCTAACCAAATTCTTCTACATTCTATCTAGTAGGGGATTCTATATATGTGTTGTCATTCTTCCATTGAAAAATGACATGCCTAGATAAGTAGAAGGTAGGTTCTAATATAAAAATCTATGATTCTATAAAATTACTTTTCCAAACCCTTAGGGGTGTTGATGATAAAGAGTCATATTTTGAAATAATTAATACATTTTCTAGAGGTCACTTCATAATCCAAAAGGAAACATTGTAAATCATGCAATTCTCCCACTTTAGCTTGACCTATCAAAAAGGTGTCATAAATAAACTATCAATGGGTAGTAGGTGCCATTAAAGGTAAATTTTAATGCCTTTGATAAATCTTTGAGTTAAGGAACTTTATAAACTTCTTCCAAGGGTCTCAACCAACAAGATGAAATAGTAAGGAGAGAGAGGGTCCCCTTGCCTCAACCCTCTTCCATCCTATAAGAATCATTTCAAAACTCCATTAATAAGAATGAATAAAATGGGGGATGTAATACAGGATGAGATTAGGCCTCTGAATACAATACTAAAGACAAATATTTAAAAGATCTTGTCTTAGAATCTCCAAGATACCCTATCATAAAAAAACCATGTCCAATTAAAGGAACATGCCTTGTCTTCAATAATAGTCATAGAATGTATAACTTCATAAGTAATAATTATTTCATGAGTAATTTGTCTCCTAAATGTGAAGGCACCCTATTGATCTTCTATAATCTTTTCTAGAAGGGGTTGAATCCATAAAACAAAAGTTTTTTTTCATATTTTGTCAATGTTTGTAGAAAGGATAATAGGTCTTAATTTTTTCAACTAGTCAGCCCCCACATTATCTTGAATAAAAATAAATATCACATTATTCAATTCCTTGAAAATATTTCTGAAATTAAAGAAATTAAACACTACTATCACCAACTTAGATTGGATAATTTTCCAAAATTATTGAAATATAGGGATAAAATATGTTGATTAAGACTTTCCCTAATCTTTTCTTACTAATTTGATTAAGAATTTCTTCTCAAATTTTAGACTCTTATAAAATCGAAATATGGGGATTAGGATTTTTTCCTGTATTTCTAACTAAAGCCTATTTTCTGGGGTTATTAAGACTTTAAAAATTCTAAGAGATTATATTCATTTTTTGTTACTAGTGAAGTATTTTTTGAGGTTCTTTTCGGTACCTTTTACTACTTCTTTAGCCATTTCCTTCTTTATGGATTTTTGATAAGATAACATGCTTGAATATTTAACTTCTTCCCCCTCTTCAGCCTTTTTATTTCCTCTTGTAGTGTTAACCTGAGTCCATTTTCATTCATATTTTAATTGCTATAGTTCTTTGATCTTGGAAGAAGAGCATTATCAGGACTTCATTTTAGCCTTATCACCTTCCCATATTCTAGTAGATAAACCTTATATCTTAGATTTATCATGCTTATTGGGTTTCTATTTATTTCATATAATAGGTCTAGGAGAAATTTTTATCGTTGGATGATTTTATGATGTATATCCATTGAATATATTTGTGTCCTTTTCAGTTTCTTAACTTAACAAGAAGGGGAATGATCCCCAAGGCTTATTTTTGCAAAGAGTCATATAAATTTAGTCAAGTACTCACTCAACTATATAATATTATCCTTTGGAGTGTTTAAATCCTCCTCCAAAATTTTCCAATTCTCCATTTTGAGGCGTGAGGCATTTTTACATGGTGTCAACTTATGCCCCTTTTTAGTGTTATTCAATTTCTCAAGTCCTGAGACTAAATTTTCATAGTTTTCACTATTTTATAATTTTAATTTGGTGTTTTGGGTGTTTCACCTATATTATTGATCTCCATTGTCTATATCCCTGATAAGGGGATTAACGTCTCTATTATTTACTCTTACAGGATTGGGTGTTCAAGAAAATGACTTGTCACGACTTTTTTTTCCACTAGGGATTTTTAACTTGTGGAACTTATTTTTTTTTAGGGAATTATTTTGTTGAATGACTAAGAATGTTACACTAATTAAATATGTATACATATCTATTGTATTCGAGAGCTTGTGTTTAATCTTCATATTTTGACTTGATGTTGATGGAATATTGAAGAGGTTTGTCTACTAGAATGAAGATCTTAAATCTAGAAGCCATAAATAACCTCCTAGATTTCACTATTATTCTATGTCAATAGGTCATCCTATCAAATTTAAAATTACCATAATGACCTCTAGATCCTAATATTTTTAGGGAAGTTCTTGTAAGTTCACCCACATGGGGATGTCCTCTAAAGTTGAGTTGTTAAAACTGAGACCTACTTTGCATTTTATAAGGCTGAGATTCAATTTTACCATAAACCAAGGCTCTCTTATCAGAAACATGATACAACATTATAGATTTGTGAAGTTGACTAAAAATATTTTATTGTTTAAAGCCATTAAATCTAGTTAGTCTTTGGTCTTAAATTCTTTATTATCCCACTCCTTAAATGTGTCGATATTAAGCTTAAAGCCCTTAAATCTAGCCATAAGAGAGATAATGTGTTTGTTATATATTTTTAAAAATTAATATATATATATTTTTATTTTAAAGTTTGTTTCAAATTATTATTTTTATTTTAAGTTGGTTTTGAAAAAATAATAGTAGAGTTAAATTTTTTAATTGAAGCTAAGTTTGTATATGAAGCATACATAGACATGTTTGTCCACATGAGAACACATTATTTTTGAAAACAATGCATGGATATTTTGGTTCTTTTTCTCTGATGGGTTTGATATAAACTTGTGTTTAAATCTTCACTAAATTATTTGAAGGATTTTGGGTTATTTTCAATATGTCCTATCTACAAATATGAGAACAAAATCAATAAGGATTTTGGGTTATTTTCAAGTTGACCTATCTCTAATTTTGAACAGAGTCAATTTGTTTAATATGTGAAATAATTTTCTAAAAATATATTTTTAAAAATATACATAATGTGGAGAGGAAGTTTAGGTATATGCTATATCTTTAGATGATTTTTCAAAAGCTTGATGTTTTTAGATTCAATCTAGTATTATGATATTATTATCATAGAAATATTGTGATAATGATGGATTTTATTTTATCTATTCAAAATTTTCTTACTATGCTCTTGATACTTCATGTTATCCAAAAAATTGATTTATAGGGTTGATATTTTGATACAAGGGCTTTAGTTAACATTTTTTTGGCTATTTTATTTTTGAAGAATGTGAATTTAGACTTGGATATTTTAACTCATTGGTTTTATTCAAGTTTATAATAAGGAAAATATTGTATATAATGATTAAAGGAAAATTTTAAAATTTTATATGGTTTCTCTAAATGTGTTTGCATACAAGCACAAATATTTGAATGTTTGGAAAGTCTTAAAATATATGTTCAAAACTATTTGTTTTGGCTTGTGTTAAATATTGAAATTAATCAAACTATATTTTGAATATCAAGGTTTTATCTCATAAGGTTTTTAGGGTCAACTTTTTTAAAAACAAATTTAACATAGTTGCTTGTTACTTTTAGTAATAATTTAACATATTTTAGGTCATGGATGATCAAAGTGAATATTTTGTAAATACTATCTTGAGACAACATGGAATATTGAATAATTTAAATAGAATATAATTTTTAATTTAATATACATTTTTTGGTTCATTTTATTTTAAATAAATATACCCTAGTTTGTATTTTTATCTTTGAAATAAAGAAAACCTTTCAGAATAATGAAAATATGCATATAATTTATATTTCATTTCAAGTTGATAATTGTTTTAAATATTAAAATATTTAAAGAGTTACTTTATTTTATAAATACTTTTAATATATGACATTGATATATGATATGGAAACAACATTATAATGTTATTTTATCAGATTTTCCCCTCTTTATTTTTTGAGGCAACATGTTAGATTAAAGTAGAGGCACAGATTTATCAAATAAATAATATCTATAGATCTCAACAAAATGATAACATGCCACCTATTCTAGATATTTACTTATGCAGAACCTTTGTGACTTGAATAGAATCTAGCATGTTTATACATGTTTAGGTCATGGAACTCATGTTTTCATTAATTTTAATGCTAGTGACCTATATTATAGAATATTTTATTTTATATTTCTTTATCATCATGTGTTACTCATGTTTGGTGATATTTTCACAGAGGTATCTATATATATCATAAATTTATATTTTGTTTAATAAATATATCATTCTATTATATTAAACCTATAAGAAATTTAATAACTCCATCTATTGATCCTGAACCTAAACATAATTCCTTTTTGACTCATGAATCCTCTAAACTTGTCATTGATCTAGTTGTAGTCATATAAAATGTCACTTGAGTGAAATGAGTGTCACTTGAAACCACCCATCCCTAACTTATCCATATACCTATATTTGAGCCTCTTTCAACCCTTATAAATATTTTGTGTGGGTATTACACATCCCTGATTTAGTCCCATACTCTCCCCTAGGGATCTAGACACCTAGTACCATAGGTTATACCACATAGATGCTAACATAGTTATTTAGACACTAACAAACTGTGATAGTGACTAAGAGACTATGCTAGTGTCCCTTGCCTAATTTCAACCCCAATGAATATGTTTTCAATTTATAAGACACCTACAGTTAGACTAAACCTATTTCACACTCTACACAATCACTAGATTAGTATAAATACATGAATTTTAGTCATTTAACCACTAGATGGAAATTATATGAAAAAAACACAAACAAGTTTATAACAAGTGAAAAATCAAGCTAATTAATCCATATTTTGCATAAATTTTGCATATAGACATCTATAGCCACCCTATGCTCAGAATGCATATATTTATAGTCACAATCCTAATAAAAATAACTCAAGTAGACACTCCTAATAGCATTCACTTGCACTTGCACTAGCACATAGATTGGGAAAACTACATCAAGCTTGGTCCCCTCTCAAAGTATTGGTATGTGGATAACTCTTAACACAATAAGGTGTTGAGAGATTCCATGATACCCAATTAACATTACACATTTTTTACTTGTGCTTCTCAAATATCCTAACAACATGGATATCTATGGTTTGCATATAAAATTAATCCAAAATAGGTCATAGAAAATGAAGGAGGTTTCATCCACATAGGAATATGCCTATCAAATTTAGACATAGGAGCTCTTATAAGTTCACACTATTCCCTATAGAAGAACTTTAACACTAAATAAGAGGACACTAGGATAGTTTTCTACTATCCAAGGTACTGCACTACCATCCAGGAGGATTAATAACACCTAGATTATATTCATGACGCATCGATTATCTTTTTTTCTAGTTTTTATCCTCCAAATCATCCATCTAGGTTAGTTTCTAGCTAAGTACTTGTGTGTGTCATTCATTGTTAGTTTTATAAATCTTTGATTAGGTTAATTCATATAGAAACTAGTGGATGTTTTTATTTCATATCTCTCCCCTAATTTATTATACTCAAACCCTTTAACAACCTAGGGTATACATTTCATAAATAACTTAAAACTTAAATCATTTGGTGAACCTCACTCAAATTTAACATATTGCTTAAAACCCTAGTATACCACTAGGGACTCCCTTATTATTTCCAAAAAAATTTATGTTTTTAGTTAGTATCAATTTCATCATGATTATCATGATAGATGTTATTTTTTAATTTTTGGAATAAAATTTTATGGATTATCTTACATGCCAGTTACCCACCATTTTTATAATGATTCATATATATGCCATTCATCTTATAGATCATGTTAGAACTCAGATTATTTCACACATTGGTCTTGTTGATGATTCCAATTACTCCATAGAGTGTTCCTTAGTTTTTTTGAACACTTCTCATTTTAAGATTACAAGAATCCAAGGCATGAGTTGTAGTTTGTGCCAAATAGTGTGTATGTGGTGAAATAGTTAACAAAGTATGAGAGCTGCCCATAAAATTTGTTTGATGTGGTGGTTGGGAGCCACCATGGTCTAAGTCTTTACAATCTTGTAGTCTTCTTGGTCAAAATTTCTAACTCTAAGCTAGTCTAAGTGTATATTTATAGTGACCTTTAAACTAAATTGATCATTGATAAAAAAAGAAGCAAAAGGTAGGGTAAGGTAGAGAATAAAAATGATTGTAAGCATTAGTCTCAAACATAATGACAAATTTCTATTAAATTTGAGCATACATTTAACCAATTAGTGATTCAACATAGCATAATCCCAAGCTTCACTAAAAATTAGGCAAGAATCAAAGTAAAATATAGAGATCATGAGTAAAATTCAATATTACATAAAGATTTTTCTATGTTAATCTAAATTTCATAAGAACATTCATATGCAGAGCAAATAAAATGAAGTAGACCTAGAATCCTTCAACTAGTCTAGCACATCACAAACTAGAAACCTCATGAACATGAAATATACATCATCTATCAAAGAACCATTCAAATCTAAGACATCCACCTAAAATTGAGAGAAAGTAAAAATAGTATAATACATCACTAGATAATCTTTGTAGAATTTAAATTTTATTAATTGCTCTAGTATAAAATTGCTCAAAATCTCTACCTTTACAAATGGTAACACTTACCTTTTTATAGAAGACATAGGTAGTGTACCAATCATATTTATTTCAAAAATTTAATAGAGGTAAGGATAGCTATCCTTTTAAAAATAATTCTATAGTACATATGGCCATTATGGACATATTAGAGCAAAATATTAATATATGGCAAGAAACTAGTCTATATAGTTTACAAAAGAATAATCTTGACTTTTTTCTTAGGCTAGTGGACCCCCTTGATCATGTAGGCTGAAGGAGGTATTTCACCCAAGTGTATTGTTCTTTTATTAACTCAAAATCCACTATGGGCTTCATTATACTCTCTTCTTCATGTTCAACTAATGCATGATATTATTTATCACTTTTGATGGTGACCTATTATAAGCACCTTGCTTCTTCTAACTATTGTCCTATGGTTAGGATGACATTAAGGACTTTTAAATCATCTTTATTGGATTGGCCTTGGTTTTCATTCTTGGTTTTCTAGGTCCTTCAATTTTGGGTACTTGATGCTGAGGTAGATATTACCGCTGATGTAAAATTATATGTACTTACGATGGACCTGAAGTGGAAGGTAAGAGATGGTATTGAAAGAGATTCATTTTCCATATTTATCCTCATAGTTTCTCTTCCCTTCATAATCTATGTTATAATTTGAATCCATGTCCCTTAAACCTACCCAACACTTCCTCAAAGTTAGTTGCCTTTATTTATAAGTGGCCATATGGACCCAATTGATGTTTATAAGTTACCTTATGTAGTTGTTTAGATTATAGATGGGAGAACACATTTCCCTTTAGATCCCATGTCTTGAGGTCATCTAATTAGAAGTAGAATGTCTCTTTATTCTTTGCTAAGATCTCTAGTTACTTCAATCCATGAATCATTATCTTCCCAATCAAATATGGGAAGAGATGGAGGATTCCTTTCTTCTTTTCTCTACATACATGGAATATACCATGAAGGATTTGGTGAGCTATGTCACTCTCAGCCAGATTGATTTGGACATGCACTACTAATCTGAAGGGTTGGGTCTAGCAACCTTCAATTTTGATGATTATATAATCAATATATATCCATATATCTCCACTGGGATTTACAAATTACCTAATGAGGGGGGGAACTTGGGCATTGGGATTTCAATTATTTTCCCAATTAGATAGGGATATATACAATCACAAATGAATTGTGTGTGGTTTCTATACTTGAATATGTACAATTTGGAGTAATGGTGAGAAATGGTAATCTTGTTATGAGGGGACCAATTCCTGATGGTAGGGAAGTAGTTTAAGGCCATGAAGGCATCCAACAAGTAAGACATCATAGTGAAGAGTTGACTCATTTTCCTTTTAATTCCATTAAACTACCTTCCCAAGTGGATACTTATCATTTCTCTAATAGGTGGAGTTAGCTTATCTTCTATCATGAACTAAACATAGGAAACCCACATAGGGTCATCTTAGGATGTGATTATTACTCCAAAAGCCCTATTTAAAAAATTAATGATGATTATAATCCCTTCCCTAAATTTTACAATTAGGATTTTACCATCATGGTTTCTCATTACATGAGTTCCTCTATCTAGCCATGGTCTTATAATATTATCTAAGTCATTCTTAGTGGTCTATTCCATGATTTTTGGGAGTTCTATGTGAGTCTTAAGAATCTTATATTAGTTTTAAAAAGATACTATAGCTATATAAGAAACCCTCTTTGATGTACCCTCCTTAATTATCTAGTCTCCATCTACTCTACAATCAATGAACATAGGAGCTATGATATTGACACAATGGAGTACGTCTAGTTTGCCAATTGTGAGGTGAAGTCTAGACATCTAGATTACCATGAGATTTTTATACCTCCTCTAACTATATAAATTCATTGCTTACTAGGAGCCAATGGTTGTAGAATTTTGATAACAAAGAAGATTTTAGACCAATTTTTCATACCATTATTCAAGGCTCCCACATCTAGTTTAGTGTCTTTGTTATGTCTTCCTTCATTATCAATTGACAAGTAAACCTCTACCTCATTTCAACATTGTTGTCTTGTTGTAGCCATAATTCCCCAACTACTTGGATTGCTCTTTGACTATAGGATTTTGTTAATCCTTTTTAGCTCTTCTCAAGGTGATTTCAGCTCTTTTGAATGCAATTATAGCTCAATTAAACAAGGAATAGGGTTTTATGTTTGTGAGCTAGGGTTTTTCCTTCTTTAATGATAGAGGTAGTGAATTCATAAATTTACTTGTGTTACTACTGCAAAAGTCATTTTAGAATCTATCCATTAATCTTTGAAACTTCCCTTCATTTCACACCATTAGATTGGATATACAAGCGAGTATGGTCCATTTATCTCAATCCATGAAGTCTTTTTTGATTGGTTTCCTTCATTATGATTTATCTCATTTAAAAGTCTTTAGCCATTTTGCACCATTGGATCAAATCCTATGATGAAGTGTGGATCATGAGATCTATAAAGATGTACACAAGTTAATGAGATTTAAGCTTAATAAAAACATAGGTTAAAATCCATTACACTAAGTCTTTATGTTAAAAATAAAAGGGGCATTTTAAAGGGTTGAGAGATACATCCCTTTGTTAGGTTTGAAAGTTTAGACTATGTTAAATTTGATAGCTTCACGAGCATCAAAAATGTTCTCACAAATGTCAAATGATGGGCATAAGGATATCAAATTAATCTCATCTAATATACTTAGATTATCTTAAATTTTATGTCCTCATAAATGTCTAAAAACATCCTCATGAATGTTGAATGATGGGCATGAGGTTATAAAATTTAATCTCATCTAATATACTCAGAATATCTTAAATTTGATGTCCTCATAAATGTCAAAAAATATGCTCATGTAAATTGAATGATGGGCATGAGTTTTTCAAATTTAAGCTCATCTAATGTACTTATAGGGATTAAGCTTAAGCCTTGTGGTCATGTTGTGTTGAAAAACACATTATTCTTTAAGCCAAAAATATGCTCTTTGGGCCATGTGACCAAGTCTTCAAGTTACATGATCCTTTAAGTCTTTTTTAATTGGATACTTAAACTTTGACTAGGTTGTAAGCCTTAAGCTATTTCACATTGTCAGATCAAATCCTATGATGAAGTACAAATTTTCATATCTGCAAAGATGCACATAACTTAATGAGATCCAAGATTTGATAAAAACTTAGGTTAAAAGTCATGTTTCCTAAGTCTATTTATGTTATAAAACACATGGAGTTCTTTTAAGGGTCAAGAAATATGTCCCTTTGCTAAACCTCAAGGCTATACTATGTTTAAAAGTCTTCACCAATTTTGCACTATCAGAGTAGATCTATGAGCAAGCATATGCCATTGATTGTGATTAATTTACTCATCAATGAGTGGTCCTTGCAAAGATCAAATATTAGGTTTAGGAATAAAACAAAGAAACTAGAATACTTCACATAGTTGACCTTAAAAATCTTTTGAAGGGTCACTTTATTGGGAAAGTGTCTTAACCAATTCCTCCAAAGGCCTGGTTTCAAAAAAAGGTTGAATGGTTGATTTGTTTTAGACAAAATGTATGCAAGAGATAATGCCCAAAATAATTTCTCCAATGGGAACTTTCTATAAAGTAGACTGAGACAACTTTCTTGAAGGGACACTTCAAGAAACTCTAAAGGGCACTTTCTACCAAAGTGAACCGAGACAACTTTCCTGAAGGGACATTTCAAGAAACTCTAAAGGGTCACTTCAAGAAACTCTAAAGTGTCACTTCAAGATAGTGCCTCAAAGTTAGAATTTCAAAGGAGATTTTGGGGTTTAGGTGGCTCTATTTGCTTGCATTTGATTCACACTATCTAATTATATTGATAAATAAGACACCAATGTAGGAGTGGTTAAGAAACCTGAACAAGTTTTCCCTCTAACTTTTAAATTCAAAATTTAGGGTTTTCTATAAGGTAAATCTAGCCTTCTTTATGTAACTTGAAATTCATTCTTAAAAGGCAAACCATTAGCAAAGCTAATCCAAAAAAATAATCATTATCATTAAGCATGTATAAAGCATATCCATTTCAATTGGATGATCTTTAAATTTAAAAAAATATAACCTCTTCAATCAAGATTTCAAGGTTAATATTTTTTTAAACATTCATAAGGGTCCCCCATTTTCAAAAGCAAGAAAGTTGGGGTATGTTGATCCAATAAATGGTGACTCACAGGGGAAACATAACAATATGTTATAACATTAGGCTCTAGTTTAGACCAATACATAATTATTTCATCCATTGGATCCATAAAATTTTTTAAATCAAAACTTGATTGGTATAAATCTCACATGTGTAAAATTCAAAATCAAAATTTTGAAACACAGATACATAGTGTGTTCTTTGATTTCACTTACTCTTTGTCATGTAACTTTGGATGACAACATCTAGGTCATACCTTTGGTCATAACACTTGATTTGGATCATTTTGGATATTCATTGAGAATAGTTTCTCTTATTTTATGGAAGGCTTGGGTATTGTTCTACTGCTAGCCAAGAATCCATAGCCCTAATAGATATACCTTTGGTCCTACTCAAGGCCTTGCTCCACTACTAACTAGGAATCCATAGCCCTGGTGGAGGTTACCAAAATCACCTTTTCTTTTATTTCCATAGATTTTGTAATAAGTTTCTTCTTTTTTTGTCTTTTATAGGTCTTTTTGCAAAGGTTGGGAACCAATATAGTCTAGTTTTAGGGATTTTTCAAGTGTTTGATTCTTGGGTTAATCACTTTTATTTTTAACCTCTATCCAAAACAAGGATGCGTTTTAAGTACTAGCATGAAATGTGCCTTAATAACCTATGTTTTATTCTAAAACATATGATTCTTATTTCAACTAAACATTGATTTAAGACTATGATTAAGACTTGTCATGATAATTAACTTCTATATCAATCTACACCATAGTATTTGAGTTGCATCATGGTGATTTGTGATAACCTATGTTCATCATTTCAAGATTCATATTCCAATTTTAAGCTATTAAAATTTTGAGTAATCTATGAAAATCTGAGCAACAAATTATCCATAGGACTTATTGGAAACAAAGAGCACAACCAAGCAAAAACAAAAAGCAAACACAAAATAAAAAGTAACAAGCAACAAACAAACAAATATGTATAAGCAAAACAAGAAGGTAAAACAAGAAAAAGAAACTAGTTAGCCTACTTAATATAATCTAAAAAGTCTTACATATTTTACCCCATGAAGACCCCTAGTGGAGTAGTAACAAAGTAATGATTGAGATACTACCCATTGGTGGGCAAGTTGAATTTTACTCCTTAGAGGTGTTTCATCTTAAATGCATTATTTCCCAATGTATTTACAATTTTATATGGCCCAATCCACAAAGGTGTGAATTTACCATTCTTCCCTTTTGGATCTGAAGCTTTGTCCCATAGGAGGACTAAGTCTCCTTACCGAAACACTTTCATTTTGGATCCTTTATCAAACCACCTTTTCACTATTGTTTGATGCCTACTAATGTCAACAAATGCTTTGTCTCTAGCATCCTCCATCTAAATAATATTTAGTATCCTTGAGCTAGCAAGGTCTTAGCTTTCTTCCATTTACTCTTTCATGAAAGTAAATGTGGGAAACTTGAGGGTGATAGGAAAGATAGGTTCTTAGCTGTACACTAATAAGAATGGTGAATCCCTAAGAGCCTACTTAATCCTTATCATGTCTTCCCATAGTTCATACTTTAGGAACTTGTGCCATGTTCTTAGATTAACTATCATAGACTTCCTGATAGCCTTCATCAAATTCTTATTTTTAGATTCAAAGACTCCATTAATTTGGGGATAACGGTTGAATGCAAACTTTAGAGTGACACCATTGTCATATGCCCATTCGGTCATCTCAATATAAGTGAAGGTAGATCCATTATCATAGACAAAAGATATTAGGGTTCCCAATCTTGTGCAAATGCTTTCTTACATGAAGTTAATTACCTATTTTATCCTATAATATTTGGTGGAAACAGCTTCCCTCCACATTTTAAAATGGTCATTAGTATTAAGGAAAAAGTTTTGGAAATCAAAAGAATTGGTGTTAATCACCCATAAAAATTCCAACCCCCATTGTGTAAAGGGTTTGTCAACTATCATAGGTTGTAAAGGCATGGTTGCATTTGGCTCATTTGTGTTAAATATCTGGCATGCATGGCATTCCCTCACATGATTTTGAGCATCTTTTAAGAGGGTAGGACAATAATACCCAAACCTAAAGATTATGAGCTATGGTTCTTCCTGAAGGGTGTCCACCTCCTAAATTCTTATGGAAGGTAGTCATGATTTGAGCTACTTCTTCTTTGGATAAACATCTTAAATAAATTTCCTCAAAGTTCCTTCTATACAATACTCCATTATTGATGAGGTAATGAGATACTTTGAGCCTGAAGTCTCTCCTTTGCTCTCTTATAAGTTCTAGGGGACAAATACTATTGTTAATTAAGTGGATGATAGAGTCATAACACTCAATAGGCTAGGAGTTTTGTTGGTTGACTTGCATGACATGGAGCTTGGAGTGTACATTGAAAATCATTTGAGCTAAGCCTTGGCATCTTATGAACTTGGAAATTTTCATTTCAATATCATATTCTTGGAGAAGGGACATCCACTTACCTCTTATTTTTCCAAACTCATTTTGACTCATCATGAGTTTTATAGCTAGGTCTGGCAAGATATCATGTACCTTATTCCTATGGATATAATGAATGAATTTCTTAATTACTTTTACTAATGCATAAGCTTGTTTATCAATCATATAATAGTTTACTTTAGAATTATATAAATTGGTGCTCATGAAATCTATGGGATGATCATTCCTAACAACCTTTCAAGTTAGTATTATATCCATAGTATGCTCATAAGTGAATGAATGCAGATAGAAATCCTTTCAAAAATTAGGACTTATGAGGACTAGAGATTTGGTGATTGCCTTCTTAATATCATCAAAATCATTCTTCGATTCATCACTCTAAGATATCTTGGCTTCTTTCTTTAGCATGTCATTCAAAGGCTTAGAAATTTAAGCAAAGCTCGAGATGAACTTTTTTACAAAGTTAATTTTCCCAAAGAATGACTTAAGCTCTTTTCTATTGTTAGGCAATTCAATTTTAGAGATGGCCTCCACTCTGTTAGGATCTATGGAGAACCCTTGCTTGGTGATAGCATGGCCTATTAGTTTCCCCTCTATGACACAAAATATACCCTTATTTGGGTTGAGGTAAATGACATATATTTTTCACCTTTCAAACACTTTTTTCAAGTGCATGAAGTGATCCTCTCTATTCTTAGAGAAAGCTATCAAATGATCCATATAGTTGATGATAAATTTTCCTACTAGACCTTGGAAATCATGGTCCATGGCAATTTGAAATGTTTCTCCCACATTGATAAGCCCAAAGGGCATCCTCTTGTAGGCATAAGCTCCCCACTTGGTCATGAAAGTTTTCTTCATCCTATCCTCTTTGTCAACCAACACTTGGTTATACCTTGAGAATCCATCCAAGAAGGACATCATAGTTGATGCTAAAACAACTTGTATGACTTGGTCTAAAGAAGTTAGAGGATAGCTATCCTTTTTAGAAGCTTTATTCAAGTTCCTAAAGTTAATGCATAATATAATCTCCCCATTATTATTTCTTACTGGGACCAAGTTTAAAACCCAAGTGGAGTATTTGATAGGAAAGACAATCCTTGCATCCAATAGTTTCTTGACCTCTTTATAGATCATAGTCTCTAAGATAGGATTGGCTAGACTTTACTTTTAACTAAAAGGCTTGTAATTTTATTTGAGATGTATTGTATGAGTTATGACCCTTAGGTAAAATATCTTCAGGTCTTCATTGGACCAAGAAATGACATCTTTTTACTTTATGAGCAACTCCTTTGATTTCTTATTTTCTATTTTAGTGAATGCTTTATGTATGTTCATGAGTTGAGGTTGGTCTTATGGACTAAGATCGATCAGTTGGTAGTATTTTACACTTACTTTAGGTACCTATGTCACTTATCATGATCAAATAGCCTCTCTAAAGAGATCATCCCTTAAGGTATATTATTATCACTATGCTAGATGATCTTATCATTAGGCTCCTTTTCAAGAGATCTTTCATTTACTTCATTAATGATATGGGATTAAAATGTCCCATATTTGGTCAAGAATTTGAATATCTATTGATCATCATTAAAATCCTAAAAGTGATTGATGTTATTAGAGACTTATGGGCCAGGTACCAACTCAATGTTAAAGTCAAGGGAATCTTGATTTGGCACGAGGTTGGTTGTAGCAGAAGCAAGCTCATAAATAACCTTATTTTCTTCCCTTAGAATAGCTAAGATGTTGAAGTCATAAAAATATTCAATAAAATACCATACCCTAAACTTATATCTCTTCAATTAAGATAACTTACACTGGTATTTATTCCTCACTTGGTTGACCACAAGTTTCGAGTCTCCATAGACTAGAAGCTATTTGAATCTATGCTTGATGGGAAGATGTAGTCCAATAATAAGATATTCTTACTTATTTTACTTATTAGTGTAAGTAAATTTCAACCTATAAGATGCATGGTAGCATTTATCGATAGGGTCTACTAACATAATGCCAAATCTTCATCCTAATTTGCATCTAGCTCCATCAACATGTAACTTCCATTATCCAAGTGTCAGAGGGGGCATTTTAGAATCTAAATTTTGTGAAAATTCTAAGGTGAAGATTCCAAGATCAAAATTAAGTAAGTTTACCCTTTCATTAATTGTATTATACTTAGTTATAATATGTTTCATCCTTAACTCTCTCTCAACTCTTATCTGATTAGGAATAACTTTCCTTAAAAACCACATGTGAGAGTAATCAATGGACATGTACCCATTGAAATATTTGGTACATTCCATACCTATAATTAACCCATACACATTAGGGATGTCTATTACTTGAATGTCAATAAACTATTGAATTCTAGGTTCACTTGCCAATTAAATATATACATTAAGTAGCTCTCTAATTACATTAAATTTTGATTTATCTAGTTGTGTGACTAATAAATCTGACTTGATTGGGTTTAGGTCAAGTTGTTCATTAATTCTAGTAGGCATGATATTATTTAAATCTCCTAAATCTAGTAGACAATTATGGACATTCTTACCAAACACTCTGACTATGAGCAGAAAGGGTGGAGACTCTACTTTTGCCACTTACATAGTTACATTGGTAGTATCATTTTTGGTGACTTTCCAAGATTATTGGGCAAGTATTCCAAGAGAAGGTATATTTGATTAGTTATCTATGTTAGTTCATGTAGAGTGATATTTGCCTTGATTTTCTTCATGTCCTCAATAATACTATATCCAGTCTCATTCAAAAGTTCAGCTAAAGTCTTGGAATAACTACCTTTGTGTGGCTTAGGATCATTTCTCAAAGATGTATCTAGAGGATTCCCATAGTTATTAAGAGGACTAAAAGTTACCAAGGGCCATCTTTACTCCCTATTCATTAAAGGGTAAGTCTTTAGGAACTATTGAAATGCTTGGAGTTATTTAGGTAATTTTTAGGCTCATTATCTTCTTAGAAAGGAAATTTGAAGGTCTCCACCATGTGTACTTTATCTTATGATTTGAATTTGAAAGTACTATCAATATTATCCTTATTTAGGATAACCTCAAAGGTGGCAAGATCTTCCTGGAAGACATCAAAAGATTTACAAAACTCAATACAATCTATTTCACTATGCTTAGAGGCATGCACTCTACAATAATCATGTAGGGCAATATCTATGAGATTGATGTCCATAGTCTTCTTGATAAAAGAAGAAGGCTCATTGAATTTGTTGATGTTAAAAAATCTATCATTTTGGAATTGATTTATAGGTCTATTAAACTTTTTAAAGGTGAAGTTCCTTTTGAAGCTATCATTATCATTACCAACTTGCTTTTGCAATTGCAAGAATTTGGGACTAAGCTTTTAGATCATCTTGAATATGGACTCATTTTGAATATTTAGAGCTTCAAAAGCTTGAGATTAAATATTATTAGCAATGTTGACTGGTATTAGATCCCTTTGACCATTTTCTTGAGATCCATTGGTAGTTTTCTAAATTAAGAAACCTAAGTTATGATTAGGAGTAACATGACTAGTAGAGAAGATAGTTAGAGTTGGTATTTGATTTAGAGCTAGAACATTCTAATTATTATCTAGAATAAGGTTCAAGGTTGACATATGTGGCCTAATATTTGGAATTGATTAAGCCATTTTCCCTTGAGGCTAAATTTGGTTATTAATGGCCACTACTTCTGAATAAGCTTGAGCTAATGCGATAATAGTTTGAAGGGTTATCTTCATAAACATAGAACTCATGGGATCCATATTATATTTTTATATTTCTAAGGCAAAAGGTTCATTAGGCTTATAAGGATCTATGGTTCTGTTGAACATGTTTTTCAATCTGGCATTAAAAGACCTGATAGGCTCACTTAAATCTCTCTTGATAGTAGTAAACTAATTATATATGACACATGGGTTAATGGTATTCCCAAATTGATAAATAAATATGGTGCTAAAGTTATTGCAAGAAGTGATGCAAATCATTAGGAAGGTTTAAGAACCACTCAAAGGTAACATCTTTGAAGGTAAAAGGGAATAACCTACAAGCTACATCTTCATGAATGAAATTTAAGAGCCTTAAAGTAGATTTAAAGGACTTGAAATGTTTTTCAATAGTGACCATACTAGTTGGACTGAAAATAGGCAAATATCTCTCAATATTTCATAGCAAATCATGAACTATACCTAGAACATTGATAGGAGAACGTCCAAGCCAAGCCATATCTAGTCAAAGTTTAAATGTAGGGACTCCTTATAGAGGTGAATATGGTAAATATTTGAACATTTGCACCTTCCTTTATCCTTTCTAACCTGTCGGTTTGTCTTGAGCTCAAGTAGAGGTTCTTTGGTTTTTAAATGAGATCTAGTCCTAATTCTAGGTAATTACATCTTGAGAACTAAGAATCCTACCTTAAAGTATGGTGTAACATGTTAATTCCCACAAATAAAAATAAATTACATGTACACTAAGCTTATTTTGTAAATAATAACTTATGAAATGATGAAGGGAATTGATCTTTGACTAAATTTTCTCAAAGATATGTTTGATCATGTAAAGATGACCATCCTTTGCATCATTTCAAAGAATTAGACTCAAATTTCACAAGATAACATAAATATTTAATCAAAATAAAGTCATTCTAAACTCAAACATCAATAATTCTTAATTTTAAAGCTATTTTAACTAGATTTCAAACTAAAGTTTACAAAGAACAAGGGTCTTTACCTTACTAAGTGGAAAAATGAGCAATAATTAATTCAAAAAGTAGAGACATTTACAAAGGATGAAAATATACTCTAAGCTTAACCAATAAAACAATAATACTTGCACATAAGGCCCTCCTTCTAGCACTAACAAGAACACTCTCTTGTTGATGCTTCTAATTGCTCCATAGAGTGTTCCTTAGTGTTGATGAACACTTCTCATTTTATGATTACAAGATTGCAAGGCATGAGTTGAAGTTATGACAAGTAGTGTGTCTATGGTGGAATAGTTGTCAAAGTATGAGAGCTTCCAACAAATTTTTTTTGATGTGGTGGTTGGGAGCCACCAGGGTTTAAGTATTTGTAGTCTTATAGTCTTCTTGGTCAATATTTCTAACTCTAATCTAATCTAAGTGAATATTTATAGTGGTTTTTAAAATAAATTGAGAATTGAAAAAAAGAGAATCAAAAGGTAGGGTAAGAAAGAGAATAAATGTGATTGCAAGCATTAGTCTCAAACATAATGACAATGTTCTATTCAATTTCAGCATACATTTAACCAATCAGTGATACAACATAACATAAGCCTAAGCTTCACCAAAAATTAGGAAATATTCAAAGGAAAATATAGAGATCATGAGTAAAATTCAAGATTACTTAAATATTTTTCTATATTAATCTAAATTGCATAAGAACATTAAAATGTAGAGAAAATAAAATGAATTAGACATATAATCCTTCAAATAGTCTAACACATCACAAACTAGAAACCTCATGAACATGAAATATAGCTCATCTATCCAAGAACCATTCAAATCTAAGACATCTACTTATAATTGAGAGAAATTAGAAATAATATAACACAACACCAAAAAATCTTTGTATAATTCATATTGTATTAATTATTCTAGTATAAAATTGCTCAAAATCTCTCCCTTTACAAATGGTAACACTTGCCTATTAATAGAAGACATAGGAAATATACCGATCATCTTTATTTCAAACTTTTACAAGAGGTAAGGACAACTATCCTTTTATAAAGAATTCTATATTACATATGGTCATTAGGAAACTATTAGATCAAAAGATTATTATATGTTAAAAAACTAGCATATATAGTTTATAAAAGAATAATATTGACTTTGTTCTTGGGTTGATGGGCCCCCTTGATCACATAGGCCGAAGAAAGTCTAACCTTGGTGTATTATTCTTTGATTAACTCAAAATCCATTATGGGATTCATTAGACACTCTTCTTCCTATTTAACCAATGTATCATATTATTTTTCACTTTTGATGGTGACCTCTTATAAGCAACTTGCTTCTGATATCCGCTCTCCTATGGTCAAAATGACATTAAGGACTTTTGAATTATATTTATTGGATTGGCCTTGGTTTTCATCCTTGACTCACTAGGTGCTTCAATTTTGTGCACTTGTTGCTGAGGTAGCTACTATTACTAAGGTGGTCCTTGAGGTACTTTTGGTGGACCTAAAGTTGAAGGTAAGAGGTGTTATTTCAAGGGATTCATTTTCCATATTTATCTTGATTATTTTTCTTCCATCTATAATATCTATTTTAATTTGAATCCATATCCCTTAAACCTAGCCAACACTTCCTCAAAGTTGGTTGCCTTTGTGTATAAGTGGTCATATGGACCAAATTGTTATTCATAAGGAACCTTATGCTATTTTTTAGATTGTATATGGGAGAGCACATTGCCCTTTGGATCCCATGTATTGAGGTCATCTAATTGGAAATAGAATGTCTCCTTATTCCTTGCTAAGATCTCTAGTTGATTCCATTCATGAATCATTATCTTCCTAATCAAATATGGGAAGAGATGTAGGATACCCTTTTTATTATATATTCATACATGGTCTATACAATTAAGGATTTAATGAGCTATCTCACTCTTGGCCAACATGATTAGGACATGAACTATTAATTTGAAGGGTGGGTCTGGCAACCTTCAATTTTGATGATTTTACAATCAAGATATAGTTAGATATCTCCAATGGGATATAAAAATTGCATAATGAGGGGGGAAACATTGGGAATTAGACTTATAATAATTATACCAACTAGAGTAGGATATATTAAATCATAAATGAATTGCATGTGGTCTTTATACTTGATTATGTACAATTTGGAGTAATGGTGAGAAATGGTAATCTTGCTATGAGGGGACCAATTCCTTAAGGTAGGGAGGTAGGTTAAGGCCATGAAGTCATACAAAAAGTAATACATCATATTGAAGAGTTGACTTTTTTTTCCTTTTAATTCCATTAAACTACCTTCCCAGGTGGATACTTATCATTTCTCTAATAGGTGGGGTTAGATTCTCTTCTATCATGAAATAAACATAGGAGACCCACATAGGGTCAGCATAGGATGTGATTACTGCACTAGAAGCCCTATTAAATAAATTAATGACGATTTTAATCCCTTCCCTAAATTTTACAATTAGGATTTTACCATCATGGTTTCTCATTACATGAGTTCCTCTATCCAGCCATGGTCTTAAGATATTATCTAAGTCATTCTTAGCTATCTATTCCTTGATTGTAGGGAGGTCTATGTGAGACATGTGAAGCTTATATTAGCATTAAAAATATATTGGATCTATATAATCAACCCTATTTTATGTACCCTCCATAATTATCCATCACCATCTACTCTATAATCAATCAACATAAAAGCTAGGATACTGACATAATAGAGTACCTCTAGTTTTGCAGTTATGAGGTGAAGTCTAGACATCTAGATTGCCATGAGATCTTCATGCCTCCTTTGAATTGTATCAATTAAATTCTCACTTGGAGCCAATGGATATAGAAATTTGATCACAAAGAATATTTCAAACCATTGTTCAAGGCTCCCACATCTAGTTCAATGTCTTAGTAATGTCTTCCTTCATTATCAATTGATAAGTAAACCTCTACCTCATATCACCATTATTGTGTTGTTGTAGCCATAATTCCTTTATTGTTTTGATTGTTCTTTGACAATAGGATTTCTATAAGTCCTTTTATTTCATTTCAAGGTTATTTTAACTCTTTTTAATGTAATTATGGCTCAATTTAACAAGTAATAGGGTTTTATGTTAGCAAGCTAGGGTTTTTCCTTCTTTAATGGTGTAGGTGTCAAATTTATAAAATCACTCATGTTGCTCCCACAAAAGTCCTTTCAGAGGCTAGCCATTAATCTTTAAAAGTTTCCTTCATTTTTCATAATGGATTGGATCTACGAATGAGCATGGTTCATTGATCTCAATCCATGAAGTCTTTTCTAATTGGTCTCCTTTTTTATGATTTATCCTTGTTGAAAAGTCTTTGGCCATTTCTCACCATTGGATAAAATCCTATGATGAAGCATGTACTATCATATTTACAAAGATGCACATGAGTTAAAGAACGTTAATCTTAATAAAAACTTAGTTTAAAAGCCATTATACTATGTTTTCATATTAAAAATAAAAGGGGACTTTTAAAGGGTTCAGAGATACATCCCTTCAATAGGTTTGAAATTTTAGACTATGTTAAATTTAATAGCCTCATGAGTATCAAAAATGTTCTCATAGACATCAAATGATGGGTATGAGGCTGTAAAATTTTAAGATCATCTAATATACTTATACTATTTTAAATTTGATATCCTTGTTAATGTCAAAAAATGTATTTGAGAACCTCAAATGATGGGAATGAAGCTATAAAATTTAAGCTCATTTAATATACTTAGACTATCCTAAATTTGACATCCTCACAAATTTCAAAGAACATCCTTATTAATTTCAAATGATGGGCATGAGGCTATCAAAATTAATCTCATTTAATGTACTTAGAGGTCTTAATCTTAAACCTTGTGGTCATGTTGCATTGAAAAACACATTGTTCTTCATGTATAAAATACACTCTTTGATCCATGTGACCACATATATAGGATATATGATCCCTAAAGTCTTTTTTGATTGGCTACTTAAACTTTGACTAGGTTGTAAGCCCTCAACCATTTTACACTATCAGATCAAATATTGCAATGAATCACAAATGATCAGATTTGCAAAGATTCACATAACTTAATGATCTCCAAGATTTGATAAAAACATAGGTTAAAATAAATGTTTCCTATGTCTATTTATGTTAAAAAAACACATGGGGTTATTTTAAGGGTAAAAAATATGTCCATTTCCTAAGCCTCAAGGTTATACTGCATTGAAAAGTCTTTAGTGATTTCTCACTATTAGATTGGATATACGAGTAAGCATGGGCCATTGATTACCATTTGTGTACTTGTTAATGATTGGTCCCTATAAAGAGCAAATATTAGGGTTTATCATAAAACAAGTAACCTAGAAAGACTTTACATAGTTTCCCGTAAACATTTTTCAAAGGGTCACTTTATTTGGAAATTTTCTTAACCAATTCTTCTAAAGGGTAGGTTTTGAAAAAAGGCCAAAGGGTTGATTTATTTTAGACAAAATGTCTACAATAAATAATTCCTAAAATAATTTCTCTGAAGGGCACTTTTTGCTAAAGTGGATGAAGACAACTTTCCCAAATGGACACTTCAAGAAACTATAAAGGGAATTTTCTACCAAAGTGGACCAAGACAACTTTCCCAAAGGGACATTTCAAGAGACTCCAAAGGATCACTTCAAGAAAATCCAAAGGGTCACTTCAAGAAATTTCCTCAAATTTAGGATTTCAAAGGGTATTTTGGGATTTAGGAGGGACCATTTTCTTACATTTGATTCACACTATCTTATTAGACTGATAAAGAAGACACTGAAGTAGGAAGGGTTAAGAATCCCAAACAAGTCTTCCCTCCAACTTTCAAATTCAAAAGTTAGGGTTTTCTACAAGGGAAATATAGCCTTCTTTATGTAACCTACAATTCAATCTTCAAAGGTAAACCATTAGAGAAGTTATTCCAAAAACATAACCATTATCATTAAGCATGTATAAAGCATATCGCTTTCATGTGGATGATCTTCAAATTATAAAAATGATAACCTGTTCAAGTAATCTTTAAAGGTTTAGATGTTTTTAAACATTCATAAGGGTCCCCCATTTAAAAAATCAAGTAAGTGGGGGTATGTTGATCCAATAGGTCCACTTCACCTTGAGCCCCCTTCTATGGAGAACATTTTTGCATGACCAATTTTTATTTACATGTTGTTACTACTAGATGATAGAGAACTTAGATGACTCTTTTTATTCCTAATACACCCATACCCATTGACTATCTTCACATATATCCCACCTATACTACTCATCCTTAACAAAAAATACATCGTATAGCTAGATGTATTACTATATAGAATTAGGTGCCTACTCAGCCTATGTAGGAATAACATAATCCATCAATGCCTCCTCATCCCCAACATAATATAAAATTCCTTATAGATCAACCTAGAGGATATTATATCATGGATCACTTGAGAAATACATCATGTAATAATTATATATTAGAATTAATCTAAAAGGAAACTATTTTCAAAGATATTCTTTCTCCAACACTCAACCATACATATTTGCCTCGTGATACAAACCTAGGTTATTTTTCATCTATCATGAACACTATCAAGAACATTGAGGATGTTTTATCTTTTTTCAATGGGGATTTTCCCTCATAGTCAGTTATTGATCACAATATCCAAATCTTAATTTAGGGACAAATCAAAAGCACCACCATTAAATTAGTTATAATTGGTAGTGGTTTAAGACCTAACATATGTAACCTCACATTAATAAATACTATGGGGTCTGACATAGCATCCATTCAAAATACATATAATAAAATTATAGGTTTTGATTTTCCTTGATAATAATTGGGTGTTATTACATTGGGTATCATAGCTAGGCCAAATGCCCTATCCATATAGTTTTAGGTGATGCCTAATAATATAAATTACTATTTATTACTTAGGAGGCAATGGATACATGAAATGGAGTTTATGCCATCTACATTACATATATGCATTAATATTTACATCATAAATACTTATACTCTTGTCCAATTGATAACTAATAATTAAGATATTGTAGAATCATAAAGCCTACTATTGAGAGTACATATATACATGGGACACCTCATGTTTTCATAGGGTCCCCACCTCACAAGATTATAATATAGTATACACATACATATGAGGTTGGGGAATCTACCACCACTATTCCTACAACCATTCTAGATCCTCTTATAGAAAAGTTACCTTCACCCATAAAGGTGAAGGATAGTCCTAAAAAATAATTATCCTAGCCCATAGTAGATTATGGGATTATCAAAACACAATTATGACTTGTTAATTCATAGAAATTATACATCATAAATTCATATACATATTCACAAGCCACCATAGCAGATGACCCAACACCCATAGACATTGATGGTTATTTATATGGATTAAGCTTCACACTAGTATGCCCCAAAGAGTATAGAGATGATTTTAAGGAACTTATTCCTTTAAATACATAGACATCACTACCAATTCATAGTTTCATAAATATAGGCAAAGACACTCACTTATAATTATAGGTAGATTCTTCTATACATTCAGTACATATGGTCACATTTATGTATATTAACCTATTTATTCATATTTAGGAAGGTACTACATAGGATAGAATACACAATATGTTATAGATTTTACTTGATAAAGGATTGATTGCATCACCCAAATTTCTCCATATATCCATTAACATATTACCACAATAAGATGATAGACTATTTTTTATTTTTCATAGGATTACTAGAAATGATATAAATACATGCTCAACACTATAATATAAATTTAATAAGTTCAAGGTTGAAGAAATTATTTAGATTACATAGCCTCTAACTCCACATATTCAAGTTATACATTTTTTTTTGCTTACCTTCTCTCTTATAAAATGATACTTGATGAGAATCTAGTTGGTCATTGAATATATTATAGGGTTCTTTGAGATGTTTATAACACTTGTATTGACATAGTAGATAGGGATAGGTCCATCATACTCCACCTTCTCATCTTTTAAGGTCTATCTTATCCATAGGACCTAAGTTCAACATGAAGATACTAAAATTTACTTAGACGCATAAGTGGACAAAGATATTTTTGGTTTCTTCTTTATTATCCATGAAATTAGGTACCCACATAAAAATAAGGCTCATCCACTAGTACTCTTCCTATCATCTATACTTTCTACCCAATCTACACTTATAGAGGCTATAAAATTTAACTCCTTGATTCTTAGATACCATAATTGATACTCCATAGTCCCCTTGATATACCTGAGTATCATTTTGGATATTTTTAGATGATTCTCCTTTGGATCTACTTAAAACCTTCATATAATAACTCCTACTTACATAATGCTAGATTTAGAGGCAATGGTGTATAATAAATTTCAAATCATTAACCTGTATGATGTCTGATTAACCTTTGGAGACTCATCTTCCTTTCTCAATTTACATCTTATGATCATCATAGTAATAACTACCTTAAAATATTTCATCTCAAACTTATTAAAAATATATCTTAAGTATTTGGCTTGTGAGATGAATATATATTTTTTAGATTGATTGATTTGCAACCTAAGAAAGAATGATAGTTATCTTAGCATGGATATCTCAAACTCTTTCTTCATCACCTCTGAAAAGGCCTTAATCATGTTCTCATTATTTTCAGTAAAGATGATTTCATCCACATATTCAACTACAATAAGCTAATGGTCATATCTTATCTTGATGTATAGATTATTATCTATAAATCCTATTTTAAATCCTTGATCTAATAGATACTTTTACAATCTAGCATACTAAGGTGATTATTTTAGACCATAGATAGCCTTTTTCAACCTACAAACATAGTCTTTGTCATCTGATAGTGATAACCCTTTAGGTTGATCAATGTACACTTCCTCTTCTAAATTTGAATTCAAATAGGTAGATTTGACATCCATCTAATATACCTTGAATATTTTGAATCATTCATATGCTATTAATAGTCTAATGGTCTCCAATCTTACTACTAGTGAAAATATCTCATCAAAGTCTAACCATTCAAATTGTGCATATCCCTTGCATAAAAATTTATCCTTATTCCTAGTGACTTGTCCATCTTCATTCAACTTGTTTCTATACACCCATTTATGCCAATGACTTTCTTGTCTTTAAACCTAGGAACTAGTTCCCAAGTCTCATTCTTCTCTATTTGATCTAACTCCTCATTCATAGAACCTATCCAAAAATTTTATTTGTTTAATTATATAACACTCTTAGGTTTAATATTGGATAATAGAGAAACATTATCTTGATTTATATTACTTATCATCCTTTTCATTATTTTAATACCTACATTCTTATTACCAATATTTGAGATTCAAGGTGATCTCTTTGAATCTATATTCAAGGTCCTTTTGAGTCCTATCTCTCTTCATCATATTTTTCTTCCTCATAAACATATATAGTCTCCTCTTCATTCTTGAATTCTAGATTCTTTAAAGTGTTCTCTGATTATGAGTGAGATTTCCTTGTTTCATCAACCTTCACATTGGTGCTTTCCACTATCTTTTATAGTCTCTTGTTATAAAATCTATAGGCTAAGCTCATTGATGAGTATCCTAAGAATATGCCTTCATAAAATCTATAATAAAACATACCCAAGTCTTCATCATCTATTTTGATGAAATATTTGTTTTCAAACACTCTAATGTGTTCTATATTAGTAGATCTAACCTTTCATAGTTCATAAGGAGTTTTGTTGACATTTGTTCTTATTTCTCCTCTATTAAAAATGTAGAGAAAATTTTTTAATACCTCTCTACAATATCCATAAAATAATATAGACTCATTTAGATTAGCCATAGCCATCTCTTGAAATATCCTATTCTTCCTTTCTAACACCCCATTCTATTGAGGTGTCTTAACTAATAAGAATTATCTCTTTATTCCATAAACCTCATAGAAGTCATCAAACTCATTACACCAAAAATATCCTCCTATATCAGATATTAGGAACTTTTTCTTCCCATTCTTATCATTCTGAATAAGAGCCTTGAATGCCTTGAAATTGTCAAGATATTCTAATTTTTCTCTTAATAATGTAACCCAAGTCATTCTTGTGTAATCATCTTTGAGTAGCATGAAGTATCTATCTCCTTGAATTATTTGAATTCTCATAGGCCCATAGAGATTAGTGTGTATTATCTCCTACAGTATTTTAGTATGTTACTCTTTGGACTTGAACCTTATTATAGTTTGTTTACCATGTTGATAAGCCTTTCAAAGTATATTTGTATGTTTGATGATACTAGGCATGTTATTCACATATTTCTTAGCACTAATCTTGCTAGTGTTGTCAAAGTTTAAGTGACCAAACCTTATGTGTGATAGCCAACTTTCATTTATATTGCTCATGAAGCATCTTTCCATCTTGATCTCATTTTATACATATAGGTTATTATAGGTCCTCTTGGAATTATAAATTAGCCTTCTTGATTTGGCTCTCCTTATCTGACACCAATCTTAATGAAAGGTTAGTGTGTGTCCTTGATTACAAATTTGACTTACACTAAGTGGGTTATGTTTCAAACCTTATACATACAACACATTTTATGTATTGGTATTTCCATTTTCCAAACTCAAGACACCCTTGCCAACTATATTGATAGTTTTGTTGTCTCCAAACATCACTGTTCCTATAACTTCTTCTTTAAAGAGATGAAATTGTTTATGTATGCTATCATGTGGATTGAGAAACCACTATCTATATAACATTTCATACCTTCACGTTGAATGTGAAAGGTAGTTTGAGATAGTGTAGAGTCCTCTTTAGTCTTTTGTTCTTCCTTGACAAATAGTCCTTTCTTCTTGAGATTAGTCTGATCTATCCTTGCTTGTTTTGGATTCCACACTAATTTTTTATCCTTATTATACATTGTAGGATGTTCATATGTCATGTTGAATCTTGTGAACATTATTATTTTTTGGAGTAGAATCTTGTAATGTGTCCTATATTATGATAGATGTAACAAACAACATTTTTGTACTTACCATGATTCCATGATGTCTTATCCTTTATTGTATTGGGATACTTGATTGGAATTTTTAGGTTAGTACTCTTGAATTGTTCTAATTTCTCACTCTCTCTCTAAAAATTTCCCATTTTTCCTATGAGCTACTCATGATCAACCTTTAAGGAATATAATTCTATCTTCAATTGGTCATACTCAACTACCTTTGATTTAAGCCCTATATTGACATATTCTAACTAATGCCTAAGATCCTTGATAGTGTTATTTTTATGATTTAAGTCATAGAGGGAACTTATGAGCTCAGTTTGAAGGTCTAATCCAAATTTTCATTCTTCACTATCATAGTATACTTCTTTATCATACATATCTTCTTCATGTTGATCATAAGACATATTATGATTCTTAGGATTACCTTAAAGATGTTAGACTTATCTAAAATTACCAATATCTGATGCCAATTATTAGAATCATAATTATTGATAGGGATTTGAGTCATTTTTCAAAACTTTTACATCTTTACCTTATCATTCATGAATTATCAAATCAATATAGTGAACTAGTAACACATTAAGAGTTATGATCATGAGACAAGAGCATAAAAAATACAATAATTATTTGAGTGGTAAAACCTCAAGGGGAATAAAATAAAATGATTATTAAAATTTAATATAATCTTATAAGACAAACATAAATAATTTAGTGAAGCACTACCTTCACTTAGAGAACCATCCCTAAGTAGTCAAATGCCCAATCGACTAGGCTTTAACAAGAACCTACTTACAAGGAGGCACCAACTCCCTAGATGACTCAACACCAGATAATAAAAATAATTTATTTGATAATTTTTATGAATTATTATTTATCAACCAACTAATTATGACCACATATTCATCAATTCACACTCTTACACCTCTCAAATTGCCTTTTAGGCTCCTTCCCTCAACTAGGTCTCTTCGAGAGAGATTAGATCATTTGACCTTGAGATTCATCTATAGTAACCATATTATATATTAATATAAGTTTATATATACCTTTATTATGGTCCAAAAAACCTATTTTATCTCTTCAAAATGCAATGTATTTCACTTCAACACATACATGCTCTAACAAGCCAATTAGACCTATTAGGCCTTATTCTTATACTAGGCTCTTACTCATGCACCTCTTGGTCATCCATCCACACTTTCCCACATAAATTTTTAATAAAATATTCATTATTGCATGAAGAAAAATTAATAAAACACTAAAACAGGTCACTCATACCCTTTTAGGCCTTAAGGAGACCTAATTCAATTGGCCCTTCATTAGCACACATTACTTTTTGAACTCCTTTAAACACTTTAAAACTCATCACATGGAAATAAAATATCATATGTAATTCAAATATAAACATATAAATATCATATAATGTCAATTACACCTTCTATATTGAACCACCACTTGAAGAATGCCATTAACACTGTTCACAATTAGGCCTACGTATACCCAGAAAGTTTGTCTTAAAAATTGAAGCAAAAACATAGTTTTGCCATAAAACCATGGGAAAAAATAATATACATATAACCTTAAATAAATTTAAAAAAACTCCATAAATTTAATTATAATTCATTACATAGGGTAAAATTACTGAAACCCTTCTCTGCAAGTAGCCCACTCAGAACTACCAACTAACCTAAAAATACAGTCATGGAAATAATGATCGAAAACACCTATAGAAGAAATTTCAAATATTTATAATGCATTTATATGATACTACTAGGTAATTTTACCATTATTAGATAGATATATAATATTTTTAAATGTAAATATTGGTCTTTAATACCAATCTCATAGTATTTTTATTTCATTGTCTCATATGAACTAGACATGTGAGCTTATGAGTAACATTTTCATCATATTCATTGATCTCCAAAACATATATACAAAATGAAAATGTATTATAGGTATTTAGAAACTTATATATTTAATTTTATTCCTACCTAATCCATGATAACACATCTATAATCAACTTCTCACTTCTGCCTAGTTTTCTCATTATTTGCATCATTAGGTCCATTAGCATACCAAAGGTATAAAACCTACTAAAAAACCACCATATACATAAAATATAAGTCTCAATATTTTTCCTCCATCTATTTATCATTTTTTATTGTTACATTAATTTTTTTAGAAATAAGGTCTTTCTTGTAGGGTCCACTCATTCACCTGAAGACCCAATCACACATGTGTTAGGGATTAGTTTATTACATGAGTATTTACATTTGATTTTACATTTTTATATTTATCAAGATATAAATATAATATTGTTTATTTATTTATTAGATTGGTTATTCAAATATATTATGATAACACTATATTCATTTCATAGTCTTTTTGTTAGTGTGTTTTATTCATAGGGATTTGGGTGAGGGTTTGATGGAGAGATAATATCCATAATTATAATAATAATATTCCTATAAAGTTTTAATGTCCTATATAAATCAAATATATAAATAATATTATTATAGTGTGTTAAAATATTTCTTAGATTTTCTATGTTTGGATCCTTATTTTATGTTTATCATACACATATCTAAACCATCCCCATCATCTAGGATCAGAGTGGGTCAATGGTCAATTAAATTTATGAATGGGAAATTTTTCAAATTTATTGCTTTCCCAAAATCATGAAACCCTTTTTCAACTAGTCCTAGTAACTATAGGATAGATAGGTAGTGTATACCATTATCACTAGTTTATCACCCAATGTCATGCACTTTTTCAGTCAAAAGGTGACATCAGTTTTCATTAGTTCAAACTAGTCTCATCTCTATAACTATCTCTCATCTATGCTACCTGGTATGTCTATATTATTTTTTGAGTTTCAACATTTGAAGAAAAAATAAATACAAGGATCAATAATATGGGAGATTTTTTAAGGTACAGTTGGTACATCAATGTTTGAAAGACATATATTTTTATTTCCAAACACATGATACTAAAGAGTAGATTCATTTACAGCCAACCTAACAAAAGAAAATCAAATTTATTTTCAATACATTTGATTTGATATGATTGGTATCTATACGGTACCACATTCTTGTTGATTTCCACCACTGTTATATTTTTATGCATGTACATCTTAATCATAATATTACGTAGTAAATTCATCTTCTCCTTAGATGTCTCAAATTTGATATAGTCTTGTGTATTTCTAGCTCTCTATAGACCTATGCACATTCTAAATTTGATAGTTTGGCTTATGGCAACCTGCATCATAATCCATTTTAATTTGTAGAAAAGGATGCAATGTGTGGAGCATTCATATGTTGATTTATTGGGAAAACATACATATACTATCTATATTTAGTTAAATATCTAGTGAAAATAGTAAATAATACATGGTCATCTACTTGGCCATGTGGGTCATTCTTCATATTCAGTGGTGCATGCATAGAAAATGTAAATTTTCAAGTCTAGCTTATTTTTTTTAATTTTTATGATTCTTATATGTTTTGTCTTTAATTATAATTATAGCGACCATTTTTTAAGTTTTAGTTTGGTTAAGAATTATATAGTAAAAAGAGTCATTTGGTCCATGGTTCTTAGTTTATTTTATGTCAAGATTCATTGTCATATTTTATATACATTTAGAGTTTTTTCAATTTGGTAGTTCAAAGCTTTATAGACCTTAGATGTAAATGGTCTATTATTATCAAAATAAAATGAGTCATATTTTTGAGTTTATTAGTGAGTCCATGTAATTTTTAATAAGTTATTGAGAAGTTTGGTCTATTCAAAAAGAGAGTCAAGTGTTAGTAAAATGAGTCAATTTTAACGTAAAATAGTCAAAATAAAAAATGATTTAGAAGTTAAAAATATAAGTCAATAGTTGAGTGGTCATTGTCAGAAATTGTAAAAAAAAAATAAAAAAAAATGGTAACTTGATGCATTATTACTTGTACACAATGTCTTGAGCTGTATGTGTCAATTATGTGTGTTGGAGAGTTTTATCTTAATAAAATCCATTAAAGAGTTGATATTCAAAGCCATATTTTCTAAGTAAGTAGTGAGATACTAAAGGAAGGATTAAATGAAGGTTGGAGGTTCTAAAGCCTCTCATCAATCACCAATGATGGGGCCTAGAATAATCTAGTGACATATAGTGTGGTGTTTCTTTTTAATAATTTATACTATGTGTTTGTAAAATAAGAAAAAAATAATATGCATGCTCAATATTTTTAATTTATGTTTAATTCCAAAACATAATTACCTAATGTGAAAACATAGTGAAAGGACAAACAGTAGCAATCCAAGTTTATGGATCTTGAAAAGGTTTGTGGTAGATCTCAAAAACCACATGAGGTGAAAAGTTGATTTTTTCCTCTTCATGCCAAGTCTTGTGGTAAACTTTATTAAAACCATGGGAGGAGTGTGAATTTATTTGAATCAAGGTCATGAGCCAAATAGGGCATGTTATAGGTGTGAACATACTGCAGGTGAGAGTGTGAATGTTTTCTCACCAAGTAAGAACTGAGGGGGGGAATGTTATGGATTAGTTTATTACATGATTATTTACATTATATTTTATAGTTTGATATTTACTGAGAGGCAAATATAATATTGGTGAATTAGTTATTAGATTAGTTATTCAATAATATTATGGTAACAATATAGTTGTTTAATAGTATGTTTGTTAGTGTATGTTATTCATATGGATTTGGGTGATATTTTAATTAATATATAATATCCATAGTTATAGGAATGATATTCTTATAAAATTTTAGCTCACATATGAATAAAATATATATAGAATATTATTATGGTGTGTTAAAACATTTCTCAGATTATATGTATTCATCTTCATATTTTGTGTTTTACATACACTAATCAAAATAATCTTGATCAACTTGAAGGTGCTTGGGAGATTTTAATACAACCTTCCACCAATTATCAACAAATATCGATCCATTTTAGGATATTTTAAACAATATCTTTCACATTAGGTCAATGTTACAGTTATTTAAGGGTTTAGACTATCTTTCAGTCTCAATGATCATTCATAAAACTTATCCCCTTATTCCAAATACCAATGCTTAGAAATTTGATATATTACCCTTCCCCATATACCATGAATATATTAGGCCCCCATGCAGAGGTTAATCATTCCAATTTAACACTTAAAATTTCTTCTTGGGTTGAGAACCCTTCATTCTATACACATTAGAGACCTCAAAACACTTTTTATTACCTTAACATTTAAAACATGACCTCAGACTTGGTCAAAAAACCTAAAAAAACTTACCACACCATTTAGAATACTCACAAGTTCATTCTTATCTTGAAATATGAATATCATACCTCATTTAGCCATGTTCTCTCTCTTTACTCTCTAGGCCTTGACCTGAAAATCACATTAGGTCTTGAAACTAACCTTCTAACCACTATCCAATCTATCAACACCTCATATACATGTTATAAAACCTCTTAAAATTCTCAATAACTTCCATGCTTTATTCATATGCCTCGAAAATACCTCATGATAACTCATTAGGTTAAATACGGTCTAGAACTAGTCTAGTTACATGCTAGGTCTATAGGTCCTACCATTATAGGCTCACCTTGAGACTCTTGTGAGTGATCTAATACCTCATATGTATGATAAAACAACCTAATATATCCTCTTATGCCTCTGTGCACCCATTTCACTAGTCCACCAACCTCATACCTTATTACAAGGTCTCTTTATGCAATGATGAGTGTCATGACTAAGATTCTCAAGATTTTGAAGCTTAACCACTGACCATGAAACTCTTATTGATGCTTTATACCTTGATCATATCTCTTACATTATCCTAATAAATTTTTATACCTCTCAATGATGATATAAAACAAATACATTCTTCAATGACCTCATGAACACCTTTGTTAAGAACCTTTGACATTAATGATAATATTAATGCCAAAATTCAACAACAGGATCAATGCTCAACACACCCCATGGTCCAATGTCCTTATGACTACATGGGAGGCCTATTACATAGTACATAAACATGTAATTCAAATTAAAAAAATATAGACTATTACTAAGGATAAGGCTATAATTTTACTAACAATATGGTATGATGATCATAGTGATGATGATTTTAGACTTTTAGGTAGATTTAGTATCTAACAATGGATGATCTCCCACTAGATCTACCATTTGACTATCCACATCCCTTGGATGTTCTCTTATGTCTCTATAGGAAATAATTTTCATTTGTACATACACATATTTACTTACACATTATTATCATACATCTTATCTTACTTGCTACTTATATATAGTTTAATTTTCATTATTCCTTGTGCATAGGTTATATACTAAAAAAAACAAATAATATAACATTTTCAAACTAAAAAAGCAATTAAATATTGATAAAAAATAAAAAATATATTATTTTCATATATATATTTACATTATTTGTATACTTTCCAACTACTATATATGCTATTTATGTTAATGTAGTCAATTTTATCATACATACATGTTTCACTTTTTATTTTTTGGTGTTCACAAATTCTCATAGGACTCGAGTCCAACACAACAATCCATATTTGATACTATCTACCCACTGGGGGCACATACATGAATACATATATTAAACATTGATACATTAACCCATTGGGGGCATCTTATACTCAACTTCCACTTTACCAAGTTATATCATTTTGTACTACACTGATTTTGCTCATTAATACTATTAATGACTCAATTTATGTACACATTTACTCTTATATAGAATTGTACCACATGTTCATACATAATTTCATTTCTAGCTTTCCTAGTTTGTATTTGATTGTCTCTCCTTACTTATACATCTATTCAAAGGAATTCAAATATACCATTGTTTTATGGTTCTATGCCAATTACTTTCATGTATGTATGCTTTGTACATGTTCCCATGTCTTTGTGTGTATCTGAATCATTATGTATGTAGACATTTGAATATTTACTTTGATGTTTATCTATGACAACCTAATTTTTATTTTTGTATGTGGACATTTTAACATGTCTTTGTACATATTACTTTCTCATATTTAGTGTCATGTGCCCATGTACTTTGTATTGTGTCCCCTTGGCCTACATTACATTCCACATGCATGTTATATGTATGATTTCATGTCCATGACACTTTTTTTTTGCTTGTTACACTTAATCTACTTTTATAAGCCATGAGGTACCTCATGCATCTCCCCTTCCTTATGAGGTTCCTCGATGGACATCATACCCCATCCCCTAGGTAGTTACTCATATTATTCTTAGAGTATGTAGTTCATACACTTAATTACATTATTATATCTATCTTGAAAACCTTTTTAATGATATATATAACATATGTCATACATTAACAACCTATGCCTAGATTATCTTACAATTTTATGTCATATATATATATATATATATATATATATATATATGTTATATTGGTTTATTACATAGATATCATAAGTTTTCAACCTAACACACATCATATAGAGATTTTATTTTGAGGATATTTATTGCATAATAAAAAAAACTCTCCTCAAAAGAGGGAGAATTCATAGGGGTCTATCATAGATAGTAGGACATCTTAGTACACTCAAAATATTGTTTTCAACATGAAGACACAAAATTATAGAGCTTAGATTCAAGAAAGCATAATGGAAAATAGTGAGATAGAGATCAGATTCAATTTGGTATAAAAATAACATAGAGGTCACTATCATGACATATAAGATAATACCATGGTACACTACTATCCAAGGAACGATGCTACTATCTAATATCCCAAGAAATAGGAAGGTATAGATTTGAAAGAACACATTAGTTAAAGTTTAGATTTGCATAGTTTTATGTTCAATTTTACATAGAATCATACAAAGTTTACTCAGATTGGGAGAATCATGTTCAACATGAACACTCCAATTTTAGTTTTAGATATACATAGACATAAATTATTAAAACTTGGTCTAAAATCTATATGTACATATATCAAAACGAGGGGTTTATGCATGGAACATTATTTTCACATGATCCATTTTGTACCAAATCATCTTAGATGTAATAATAATTACATGTAATTCCATGCAGTGTATACTTTAGACACCATTCAAATAGTTTTACACACCATATTGATGTATTATTCCATTTACAGTGGTCAAAATTTTCATGTAGTCCCTAAGCTACATTCTCAATTACTGAAGAAGCCCCTTAGATGTTTTAAATTTCAAGTTTTTGAATGGCCACAATGTTATCCTACATACTTATAGTTATATCACACAATCTCATTCATATATTCATCTACTACATGTGGGTAGGAAATGATGGACTCATAGCCTACTTGAGATCTTAATCCACCAATATAAGATGGTTAGATAATCCATTAGCCCAATCCAAGTTATTCATAGTCTATGATCCATTGATCAGGGGTGGGTAATGATGGATTCAAAACTAGATTGAATCCTTGAGCCACCCACACATGAGGATTTAGAAATAAATCAACTCAATCTAATATATTCATCAATTTGATCACTAGTTACACACATAGGATGTCACCAAGTTTTTGCATTGGTTCATGTACCTAGTGAGGTGTATTTATTCCTTCCATCTCTCTCCTATCTCTTTACACATTTTTGTATTTGATTTTTATATTACTTAATTGAGGAGTAATTCATCCATGTTTCATTTTTAGGATACATAATGGAGCATAATTCACACACTAATACCTAAATTCATAGGATTTTCCTCATAGGTAGGTCTAGGTATGCTTGTTTTTATATAATGGGGGGGATGTATTCATATAAAATGTCACATGAGTGCAATGAGTGTCACTTGATACCATCTATCCTTAGCTTAGACCTAGACCCATATTAGTTCCTTTTTTAACCCTTATCTAAATTTTATGTGGGTATTACACATCTTTAGACATCCCAAATTTAGTCTTAGACCTTCGCCTAGGGATCCAAGCTCTAATACTCTAGGTTCTTCCACCTAGACACTAGCGTAGTTATTTGGACAGTAGCATACCATGATAGTGACCAAGGTACCCTTCTAGTGTCCTTTGCCTAATTTAAACCCTAACAAATATGTTTTCAATTCCTAATACACCTAGTGTAATCTTATACTTATTTCACACTCTACATAAATAATAGATTGGTATAAATACATGACTTTAGCCCTTTATCCACTAGATCAAAATAAGATACAAAATAAATAAACATGCCTAGAAAAAGTTGTGAAAAATAAAGGTTATTGATCCATATTTTTCCCTACTACAAACAATCATTTATAGCCACCCTAAGCTTATAATACATAGATTTGAAGTCTTAAGCCTCATTCAAATAAGTCAAATCAACAATTTAATATAATTTACTTACACTTAAGCCAAAATTTATATTATGATAACTAAATTTATCTTCATCCCCTCTAGAGGTATTGGTATGTAGGAAACTCTCAACATAATAGGATGTTGAGGATGTCTAACCTACGTAGGTAACATCACACTTTTTCTACTTGTATTCCTCAAATACCCTAACAACATAGAGATAGAGCATTTATATACAAAATTAATACTAAAAAACTCAAAAAAAAAATCAAGTTGTGTACACATAGTAATAGGCCTATAATAGTTAGACACAACTACTCTTACAGGTTCACATTAGTCCCTACACAAGGACATTACCACTAAATATAAAGACACTAGTGCAATACCATATTATCCAAGGTACCACACTGCTATCAGGGAGGATTTTTAACACTTGGATCCTTTTCATATAACCATGATCAACTTTTTTTCCATTTTTAAACCTCTAGATCATTCGTCTCAGCTAATTTCCAACTAAGTACATATTTGTGTCATTCATTATTATTTTTAGAAATATCAGATTAGGTCAATTCTTATACAAATTATTGGTTATATTTATTACATATATCTCCCTTAATTAAATAAATTTATACCATTTAAGAAGATAGGGATTATATTCCAAAAATCCCTTAAAATTTAAATCACCAATGAATGTTCCTTACTCAAGTCTAAAATGTGCTATTATCAATTTATCCATGATTGTGGTAAATCACTGCATGAAAAAAATAAAATTATAAGTAGATGATGAATCTAGAGGTATCACTAAGATGAATATGCTTGAAACACCTCTTGAATACACTAATTATGTAGATAATCAATGGGCACCTTTGATTCATTTAGTTTATGGTGATGATTTAACTAATTTGTTTTATTGGATTATTTATATTTTATATATTCTCATACATTGATAGTTTGACTTTAATTTGACTAGAATTAATTTTTTAAATGCATTAATTTTGAGTCAAAATTGATAAATTATTATAGTAATAGTGATAGTTATTAGTTTTGGTTTGATTACACACATAATATTTTGTTTCTTAGTTGATCTATTAGATTTAGTGAATTGTTATAGAAAATTTATTATAGTTTATTGTTTTCAATATGTGTATTTTGTTTTACTATTTTTTATAATTTTTGAAGAATTAATTTCATAAATAAAAAATTGAATTTTAAGATTAATTACTTATACATTAATTATTTCTGATTGATTGATATAATGGTAACTTTATTGATGATCGATAAAACCATTATAAATGCCCCCATTTAGATAATTTTGTGTTTGTACTATTAAATTAATTAATATATTGAGTCATAATAATTTTTATTTATGAACTTATTACTTAAATATTATATATGAAGTAGTTAAATTTTAATAAAGTAGCTCAACTTTAATTTAGGTTAACTAAAAAATTATTTATAACTTAAAATACAACTAACTTCTAAAGTGAAGGCTTTGAAAAGAATTGAAGGAAATCATTCAGAATGAGGAAATTATATAAATACAAGACATATTTATTTAAAGTTTCATTATGTACTTTCTCTTCTGATATGAATATGTAAGGTTGAGTATCATTTTAAATAAGTCTAGAAAACACATTTTTGAATGAAGTGTTCTTCTTGATACATTAAGGTATATCTAGGTTTATTATTTAATTCATAAAATAATTATATAAATATGGAATGGATTATTAATATTATGATGAAAACAAAATTATACATTCATATGTGTGTATTGTATTTATAATTTTCCTAAATAATAAATTATACTTAATATATTGTATGGCAAATATTTTTCAATTATTGTAAATCAATCTTGAAATTAATGATTTATCAATATAAATTATATTTTTGTATCATATATTTAGTTAATTATTTATTTTACATTTATAATTTGAATATATTTAGTTAATTTTTAGTTTTCTATTATATATTTACAAATATTTTATTTATTTTAGTTACTACCATTAGATTAGTTTTCCTTCTATTGTTTTATTCTTCTAGTATAATTATTATTACTCATATTTGTATTGCTTATCTATCTCTAGATCAATTAAGGTTTTGATTATTAATTTTTATCTTCATCTTGGAGTATCTTTTGATTATAGATGAACCCACATTTGATAGCTGGCATCAAATACTATCCCTAGACAAAATAGGATGTCTGGGTCTCACCCCTAATAGTCAAAAATAAAATCAAAGAATTAGCTCACTAAAGAAATAAAATAACCACAAAAATATATACCACTAAAACAAAAAACTAGTGGGAACCCCAAACCATAAAATAAATAAAAATGTTAAAAAAGGAAGAAAAACCCCAACAAAGACCCAGACATCAAAACCATAAATGCAAACCACCAAAATAGATAGGTGAAACTAGGTCATTACAAATCAAAAAGTACATTCAAATAGGAATGGTCATCAATCTTACCCACCCCAAATTTTAATTTAATAAGGTCCTAAAACGCAATGGTTAACTCATATGATGTTATCCATCTTACATTCCTCCCAAAACTGTAGACTCAAGATTGATCCCTAGGACCAAAACACTTTTCACCTTAAACAAACAAAACAAAAACATCCCCAACAAAACAAGACAACATGACAAGATAGAAAATAATAAGGGGAGGTAGTGTGGACAACCCTTATTCCAAAATATATGCAAAAAATAGAACACTCGATCTTGAATCCAAACTAGAATAACCTAGAAGACACCAACCTCTATGAGATCAACCCATAAGAATTACAATAACATAGACTATATGAGGATCCTTTGTGATCCATGAGTATTTACCTTTGTTACTACAAGATAATGGGTCTTGTTGTTTTGTAATTTTATACCCTTCATACTATCTCCCACAACTATTTTTTTTTAAAGGTTTTAACCTCATTTCATTCCTCATATTTAACAACTATATTTCCTTTAGTAGACCTAGTTCTACTAAGATGAATTTTAGAATTGGGATAATGGGAGAGCCTGGTTGAAAAATATGATATTTTTGAATACTTAACCTATTTTTTAGACATGGAGTTTTGATAAAATCTTAAAATTAAACTATATCCTTACTTTCAATTAAAATGTTGTCAAAGTTAGAGTTTAGGTTCCCAAGAGTAGTCATGAAATCCAAAATTAAAACCTCTTTCCCCTTGTCAATTGGGATACGAAACATTGGGGGCACCTAAAATTCTCATCTGATTATTTAAAATAATGGTTCAAGGATCCAATAAAAAGATACTCAACCATTAAATAGGACATTAAATGATACTTTTGAGATTATATAGGTATATACAAACTCTTCTTATCCATTAAGATAAGAGATATATAAAGAGGCATGGATTTTGAATCATGAATAATAAGAGGGATAGGTTCTTTCTTGGAAGATCTCCCTTAAGGCCCTATGGACCCACCTACAACCATCTAAGACTAATGGATAGGATTAAAAACCTTTTCCAAAAAAATGTTTAGGTTTGGGTAATTTTCTTTGCTGTGACCAACAATCTTATAGCCTTTTAAAATGATGTCATCTCTTTAATAGTGATTATTTTGATTCCATGTCTGAAATTTAGACTTAATATAAATGCTTATTAGAACTATCTTAATAATATAAACATAGACATTGAATATTTATTCTACAAACCTCCTTTGGACTTTGTGACTGGATCAATTAAAAATGGTTGACCAATAGATCTTGCGATTCCTAAGAAAACCTCCTCCTATAGAACTATAGAGGGAGTCTTGAAAATTTGACCCATTACCTCTATTAAGGAGTCACTATTAAATTTTAGGATAGGCTTCCATTTTATTATCAATAAGAAAAATATTCCTAATAACCATGGACCTACTTTTAATGATCTCATGTAATGATCCAAGAAATAAAAATAATAAAGAAAGAATATATTAGCCATGACCACCACATCAAGATGACCCTTCAACTTCCACTTTTGGGCCATCCATTCTCTGAATACATCAATTCTTTCCCCAAATCCATAAAACATGCAACCAAATCATTTTCCAAGGGTTTCATAATGATTTCAATGATGATATATGGGTTATTAAGACACACCTCATCTTGTTCCTAAAAAGGCTTGAGGTTTTTTCCTAAAACCTCCATTGGTGCTCCCAACCTAAAGAGCAAATTTGTCCACCTAGATTTCCATGCTTGACTTTAGATTGAATCTCCCTACCCAAATTTTCCTTACCATTATGATTATTATCACATTAAAATTCACCTTTGCTATCCATAGTAGGATCTCAACTCAATTCTAAATGATGAAATCTATGAGTAAGTTAGAATATGTTATTTAAGTTAGAGTGTATTATTTTCTTTCTTTTTTCTTTTTTGGCATACATTTTTTCTCTTCTTTTATTTTCATTGATATTATTAAAAAGCAAGTAATATAAATATATCATTTAAAAAAATAAGATATTTTGATTTTTTATTAGCCATCAGAGTATTTAACCCTCCAACATATTACCTTTTTAATAAGATTTCCATGTCAAATAACATTCATAACATTTGGTGAAAATTAATATATAAGAAAAAATTTCTCAAAATGTTTCACATTGACTATAATAATTTCATTGTAGATTTATCTTATTTATTAAGTTATTTTATTATTTTGAAGGAAATATTGTTGATCTCAAAATATATTTTAAGTATCCAACTCTCTCTTGACCATTAAAATATTATTTACTTGTGGCTTATAGCTAATTTTTCAGTCATGGTCCTTAAAATTAGATGTGTGTGATTACTTTTTGACCTTCACAATAGTCAAATACATAGATTATTTGAATTTAAAAATATATTTGTCAAAAAAATTGGTGATCCAATGGGGATTTTTTTGTCAACCAAGGTGTTTGAAACCCAAAAGAGCTAACTTCCCAACACACACTATAGGCATGTAATTTTATGGGGTGAGTCAAGTTCAAATTAATCCTCGAGGTGTATGCCTTAAACTTAGCCTAGATGCATCCTAGGGTATTCAATTAGGTTTTGAACTATGGTGTGGCTGATTGAAACCATTTAACCCACCCTTCAAGTCTAACCCATAGGGATAATTAGGGGGGGGGCATATTTAAAATAAGTCCATTTAAAGTGGTTTAAATATTTTATGACAATTTTATATATGACTATTATTGGTCCTTTATATTAATTTAACACTATATTGATATAGCATAAAAACAAGATGATTTTGCATCAAACTTGGTATGTTTTAGTTTGTAAACCACTTAGAAAATATATAAGTTATACTTAAAGGTATAAAATATGAGGAATAAAAAGCCTTCCAAATAAAGATATAATCTAATTTATTTTTTTTAAATCAATGCCATTTATTATATAAAAACCAACCTTCAGGACATGAAATAAAAAATGTTTCGTCTACTAATCCTAAAATTATTATCATATTTATTTTCAACAAACTACCTAAAGAATATTAATTTTCATGAATGGTTGACAAAAATATAAATAAACTTAGGAATGTATAGATAGCCTAAAATGATATAGAGAACTTGATGAACTAACAGACAATGAAGTAGAATCTGATGTTGAAAATGTTAAATAGGTTAATCATTAAATGTATGGAAATTTGATCGACATTATGAATCTACCTAGAAAATTACTTCGTTTAAAGTAGTTAACATTAATTTTTTTAATATAGGTGAATCATTGGAGAATCAAATTGATTATTTTAAGTTAATATGTAGAATACTTTATATTATTAATTATTTTTTAATCTTGAGCTATTTTCTCAAAATTTAGAATGTAAAACATATCAAGCATTTATTACTTTATATGTAAAATCCATACATGAATGTAAATATATTGAAGTGTAGATTTAATTTTTTATGTTGAAAACCAAATAATATTTATAACTAGTTAATGAATTAGTAAATATTTCTATATAACCTATTGAAATAATCTTTAGATTCACTACTAGATTTACTAAACATAGGCAAACAATTCCATAGGATATAAGACATAAAAAAATGGAAAGGTTATGTTATTGGAGTGACTTCCCCATTAAATATAAAATGGAATTATAAGATAAATATATTAAAAACTACTATTCCAAAATTATATATTGTATTTATTATGAAAAAATATTAAATTTATTAAATTGAAAGGTAGCGATTCTATTGGTTTAAATTTTAACAATGCAATTTTTTTGAAAGTCTTACATAACATTGAATATGTGAAGGTAACCATAAATAAAAAATTAAATGACAAAATTATGACTTTAGGTAAAATTTTAAATTTCACAAGAATAAATCTAAAAATAGAACATATTATTGTCATGTTTTTTTTAATTTGATCATGATCCTTATACATGCATTACTATTCAGACCTTAAAAATTTTACTCAAGGAAATTATATTATTTATATTAAATTGGTGTACACACATAATATTTTCAAACTTTATCAATTATTGATGCTTTCTCTCTTGAAAAAACTAGTTGAGTCTCAATGTCTCTGTGTACATGACTTAAGGGGTGCATTGGGAAAGGGGTGGGCAGACCATTGATGCTTCATAGGATTATTATACATACACTACCACTTATTACCTACAAAACCATATCCTAAAAATATTTACCTAAGCTTTGCCTCCTATTTTTAACCATCTTTTAGTCATTTTCCTCCTTCGTTTTCCCTTCCCTAGCCTAAAATCCTTTATAACAGATTAAGATACACTACCAGCCCCATTGACCCTATACTCTAATTAAAAAAACTCATTTAGGGTCTAGGTTGACCCCTACATAACCAACACTAGGAACTAATTTGATTTTATCAATAACAATACATAATTATTTGGGCTGACCCTGTTACCTAAACATTTGGAAAGGATTAGGGTTATTTTCAACTATATATACACACACTCATTGAAGAGCATGTTTCATACTCTTTTTGGAGATAAAATTTTTGTCTTGTGGAGAAGTTTTTTAGATGTATTAATAGGTTATGTATCCTAGAGATAATTTATCTTTTTCATCCTTATTTACCACAACAACCTTTTTCAAAACACCTTATCCAATGGATACACTGAGGATTGATGGGTTATTCTTGAAAGGTAAGTATTCCTAACTTTGTTTCTCTATTTTAAGAGTATATAGACATGAATTTGTACTTCTCTTTCAGGTAGTGAGATTATCTATACATTGACATGAGTATATGTCTTCTATGCATGTTTAATTTTATGTTTATTACCCTTACTTTATGCCACAAGATTTAGTGAGTACTAGATTGGAATTTACTTTACTTTTATCATTTATACATTAGTGAATATGAAAAAAATAGGATATAGATAGGGTTATTGCATAGTTTTATTTGAATAGAGGATTTGGAACCCTCCCTAGTAATTTTGTTGTGGTAAGAGATTAATTGTCTAGGTATAGTGCATCCGTCTTTGTCATGACATTGAATATCTAATGTATACACAATCAGAAGTGTAAGTAGGATTTATCTTCTTTGAGATAGGATTGACTAATAGATTAGTTTCATTTCCATTTGGGCACATTATGGTGAACCTGACATGAATATAAAACTTTTAAGTTTTCTTTCACACCATCATTTCTACCATTTTATTATTATTTTATATATTTACATTACTATATCAAACCACTTAGTATAATTCTAACTTTTTATGCATAGGTTTAACACACACTCACTTCAAGATAAATCTATTCTCGTTATGTAGGTCTTCATGAACTATAGGTTACTAGATCAATTAGTTCAATATATTACTCTTCTTCATTTATAGATTAACATACACTGTCAAACATGTCAACTCTATCTGCTATTTTATCTATCAACATACAAGTCCACAATGTTATGCCCTTAACCATTGGCATGTTTAGGGATCATGTCACTGACTTGTGTCATGCATAACCATTTTTCATATTAATTTAGATTTCCCTAAGCACTCATATGTTTAATATATTATCCTATGACGTATTCATGGCCTTGGTAGACTATAAATAAGAGGTAGGGTTTATTTGTTCATCATCATATCAAATTATTCATTTCTTATTATAAGTATTTGGGAGGTTACCACCTCGAAGTGGCTTATATATTATTCAAATTTTCTAATATATTTACATATCATTAAGATAAATTTATATTATTATACTTATTTGATGAATTAATATCATTACAAGTGGTATCAAAGCATCGATTTGTGCCATAATCAGGTCAAAAACCCTAGATCCTAAAATTTAGCTATATCTCACAAATAGTTGTGAATGTATCTACAATTATTTTAATTGAGTTGATAAATCATTCAAGTAATTTTATTTTAAAATTTCATCTCATTTGCATCTGGGTTTCAAATGTTATCTCCATTGAAGGGTTATTGATAAACTTTCTCCATAGATCACAATTTGTAGATTTTTTCAAATTTATTTACAATTTTAGAAAGCTTGGAAAAAATTAGTTTGGGTATATTATTTTATATTTATGATTTGATGCCAACATATTAAAAAAAATTCATGTTGAAATTTAGGTCAATGGTGAAAAATAAGGTTGACCATCAAGCCTTCTTATGGCTAGTGCTAACACTAGTGGATGGGGGGAAGGGAAAGACACCCATAAAACTCCTTTAGGGAATGACATAGAGCTAAAAACTCTGATATGATGTATTTAGAAATGATTTATCAAATTTAGTTGATTCTACATGGCCTATTATAGAAATATGTGCAATTTTAAACTCAAATGTTAATAATACACGGGGATTTTAATAGCATGAGATACTAGTTACAAAAAATTACAATGCAACTGGCTACATTTTCATCACATTTTCCATTTAATAACCTCCACTTTTTATTTTTGGTCCTCTTCTCAACCCTAACACTACCAATATGGGGGTTAAATCAATGTTGTCAAAAGTGTACTTGATCAAGTTTTATGGTAAGGATTCACTCACTTGGATCACTCAAATTGAAAATCTATTTGATTTGCACCAAAACCCTATCTCTCAAAAGGTGGTCGTGGCATCTCTGTATCTAGAACCTAAGCCATTGAGTTGGTGCCATTAGATGTGTGCTCAAAATAATAAGACTAGTGTTCCTATTACATGGTCAATATTCTATGATGAACTAATGTTCACTATTAGCATAATATTTCTAAAAAATACTTTATCTAGTTAACCAAGCTGTAACAAACAAGAATAGTGAATGATTATATTCATCAATTTAAAAATTTATTCTTATGTGTGGAGGACATAACTAAGGTAAATTTGACCAAAATTTTTATAGGTGGACTAAAAGATAATATTTAATTGGAGGTGTTTCTATGCTAGATTTTTGCTTTCACATTCAAAGAAGGAATTAAGAAACTAGAAGAATGGTCAAGGCTTGATTTACCTGGATGTAGTCATGCGCACCATTTATCTAGATGAAGTGAGAACTCCTCTTTGGCTATGGAGGAATGACACCTGCAAAAGAAAGAGACTAAGACAAAAAAGACGTTAGATGAGGAGACGGTGGGTTGCCAAGTGAAAGCTTGATCCCAGAAGTACGAAGACTTCCTTAAGGGATGTCAACCCACTGATTGATAAAATATGTCTGATAAATGATAGAAAGATAAAAGACTGAAAATAATAAATATAGAAAAGGAAATGGAAGAAAAATCTTACCTGAAAGATGGCTATCGGGCTGGTCACAGTCGCTGGCGTCGGTGGTCCTACCGGCGTCGGTTGTCAAGGCTACCAATGTCAGTCAGTCTACCGACGTCAGTGGGGGAAGTGACCGACATCATTCAGGGTAGTAGTCCATGGATGAGTTCTGGATAGGATTTTGGTCTGTGGATGGGTCTGAGACAGAGTTTTGGTCTTGGTTGAATGGTCTAGGGGTCTAGATTCGAGAGTCTGGTTTTGGTAATTGGTCTGAAAGTCTGTGCAAAGGTTTGGGACAATGGACAGAATGTCAAAAAGGGATAAAAGGGTAGAGGAGGCCAATAGGGAGATAGGGAGATGAGAATTTAGGTCTGGTCTGGTCTGGGGATAGGGAGTGCTAAATCTAGTTCATAACTTAGAAGCAGATAACTAGAAAACACAATGAAAGCACAAACAAAATACTTATCTATGACTGGCTTGAAGGAGTGTTTCAGACTGGTGTCCCTATTTTTGGTGCTGTTGACAAAGGCAGAGTCCCTATTGTTGATGTATAAAATTGATGCAGAGTCCCTGGAGAGTGTTGCTTGATGTGTCCCTACAGCCAAAGAGTTAGCAATGGAAGAGAGAGGAGCCAAAGATTGATGGATTGAAGGATTCCAGAATCTGATGCGAGAGAGAGGTGAAGGAGAGATAATGGATGTAGAAAACCATTATCAAGGCTACCAACACCAGTAATATAGCTGACACCGGTCGACAGTTGACTGACGTCGGTGGCTGGAAGGTAGGAAAAAGGCTAAAAATAGTCTTTTGTCCATTTTCTCAACTGCCAGATCAGTGAGTCCAAAGAAGAAACGGTTGAAGGTGGCTAAATGGATGTGAGAGGTTAAAGGGGAGAAGTTGGAATGGGAGTCTAGGCATTAATATTGTCCATGTGGGGAATAAGGGAATCCAAGAATGGTATCTAAGGGTGGTGAGGTGGCAAGGGAGAGAGAAAAGGATTTTTATTAATTTAAAATAGGATATTTATTTCAAATTAATAAAACATGGGTTAGGAGTGGTTAAGTGGATGAAGGGGACCAAGGGGGGGAGAAAGTACCAAGGGGTAGACACGATTTCAGTGTCTACATTTGCCCCTTTTTGTCTTGTTGGTTGTTCTGGGTGAACTGTAAGACAAAAATAGGAGTTGATTACCCCAGGTGTAGGATAAGGTCGATTTCATCTTGTTGGTTGTTTAAGTGAACTGCAAGACAAAAACAAGAGGGTTGGTTTCCCCAATTATGGATGAGGTATTCCCCCTCAAAGCAGGAGTTGAGGGAAGGGAACCTGGAATTGGGTGCTGATTTGACAAACAGTGGATGAAAAGGATGGGGGTGTGAGTGTGAACGCTGCAAAAGTCGTGATTGCACGCATACCACTTCACGAGATGGTCGGGTCAAATTGTCATAGGTCAAGGGTCGAGGAGTGCCGAAATTAAAATAACTGAGCCCCATCATTTAGTCGTCTGCTGATTGGGTTATTCAATCTAAGCCAAAGCTCCAAATGGTCATCGTGTTCTAGGTATCCTAGGCTCAAGAAGTGCTCCTAGAAAACATGAAAATGTCACAAGTAGTGTGGATCAACTAGCTTGCGATCCTATACTTGTGAGGGTCAAAAATAGTCTGCACACAATTTGGCTAACCAGTCATGAGGTAGCATGCATGCAAAAACAACCAAGGCAACATTGTCTTGGAAGTGGTCAAAGTCGGAGGAGATAGGCATGATCTCCAATGGTCATTGGTTGAGGGGGAGGAATGGACAAAAGGATGTGGCCGAGCTAACCTTAGAAGACTGAGTGCTGCCTACATAGCCCCTGTTGGAAGGGCCTCAGGCCAATGTAGTTCTCCCTAGAAGGGAGGAAGGGTCAAAGGGATGCAATTGGTCTTGGTCGAGGGCAAGGTCATGGTCAAAAGGAGGAAAGAAGGTTTTTCCATCAGAGAGACGAATAAATGAGGGTGGTCGAGCTAACCCTAGATGATGTCGTATCATCTGAGTGCTGCCTACATAGCCTAGGTCATAGGGCCTCAGACCAATGTAGTTCAGACAAAGGGTCCGAGTGGTAGACAGGTGGTCAAAGAAAGTGGTCGATAGATTGGTCTTGGTCATGATGAATGATGAGGGGAAGAAGATGTTACAGCCTTTTCCAAATGGTGTATTCTGTAACATTGGTCGAGAGGTCTTTCATCCCTAGCAATGTTCCATAGTCATGATGGATGTATGCTAAAAATGAATTGAGGTCTATTTATGCTTCAACAAGTATTGGTTTATGATTAACATAAATTATGTCTGGTTGATAGTATCCATGTTTATTGTTTTCCATAGAAACTATGTGAAATAGACTAGGTCATGTCGGTGGTCTGAAAATGTTTGATTGGTTTGGTTTGGGTTTGGGTTTAGTTGGATAGATAATGATTGGGTTGAATGCATGACCAAGATGTGTCAAAAAGTGAAAGACAAATTGCTCTTTTATTGACAAGGACCAAAATGATGGCATGGATAAGGGGGTTGTTTAGAAACAAAAGACTTATTTATGCATTACGTCGTTGACCAGTGGTTGTGTTAGAGAAGCAATCGAATCACTTGACGTTAAGTGAGCTCAAAATCCCTTGAGTATGCAGGGGTGATAGGATTGATAATGAGATGGAAGGGGGAACCCTTTTTGGCAGGAACAACTTTACCCCTTTTATAGGTGACCCTGAGAATGACTATAGACAAGTCCATGACTCTAAATTTTGTCAGTCAATTTTTTTTTTGAAGGCAAATTGATCGATGCGGGAAGCCTACGATGGGATATTGTCTTGCTTTGTGGTCATGTTGTGAAGTTGATCGATGTGGGAAGCTTCAGAGATAGTGATGTGTATGTAGCAAAATTTAAGAATAGCCATCCTTCGAGGGAGTGGTCTATATTCTAATTTTTATGTTTTTGATATGACTTTGGCCTAGCTGTCCTTCAAGGGAGTAGTCTAGTAAATACAATAATGATGATGCAGCTATCCTTCAAGGGAGAAATCTACATTTATAGTTTTATGACCGTGGAATATGCATCCCATTTTTGTATATATTTGATTGATTTGCTGACTGGACTGTTGGTCATGGACTTGACTATAGAGGTTTAGAGGGTTTCCCTTTTATTAGGATGAAGTGTTCATGCTTGCCAAAAGGGTTAGGATTGAGGGTTGAAAGGAATAGGAATGATGGTGATAGGGACTGCTCAAGGGATCGAGCTCAAGTTAAACGTCAAATGAATAATTACTTGACTAACAGTAGACTGGTCAAAGATGCAAGACATAAAGGGGCTCAGGTTCTGACAAAGTCCTGACCCATGTTGGTGTTATGATGCAAGGTCCGAGTCAATTGGGAGCAAACTTGCCCCATTTGCTTCATTCCAAATTGGTCACATGTTGATTGATGTTGAAGGAGTTGGTCAATGTTTGGTCAAAGTTTGGGGTCGATGCTGAAGAAGTTGGTTGATATTTGATCAAGGTTTGATTGAGGTCGGTTTGAATGTTTGGTCGAGGATAGGTTGAATGTTTGGTCGAGGTCAGGTTGACGGTCTGGTTGAGGTCAGGTTGAATGTTTGGTCGAGGTTGAATTGAATATTTAGGATTAAAAACGTGATTGATATGTGGTTGAGACTTGGTTGAAAGGTTGGTTGAAAGGTTGGTGGCCAAATTGACTATGTTGATGTCAAATAAGGGGGTTGAAGGCAGCAAAGGGACCCTAGTCTGGCATGGAGATCCCAATTTAGGTGACGAGGTTTGAGAAGCATGGGTTGGTGTTGATGATTTGTTGAAGGGATGGTCAAGAGGATCCTTGATAAGAAGGGAATCCTTTCTCCGTTGTTGACGAATGACAACTTTAAGAGTGCAACAACACTCAGTGTCATGTCCCGGAGTGTGGTGATAATGACAGAATTTAGAGTTGTCGAACCAAGATGGTCTTGATCTGAGAGTTGATGAGTGGGGTGGTGTTGAAGGTTTGTTGATGATGTGGTCGAGAAGAAGGGTGTCATTCCCCAGATATTGGTGAATGACAACCTTGAGGGTGCAACAATGCTCAATGTCATGCCCAAGCGTGCGATGATACGCATAAATGTGAGTGTCGTCGAACCAGGGGGGTTTTGGTCTAAGATATTGATATGGTCTAAGCGGTGGGAGATTGATGTGAGAAGACTGCAACAATTGCCGTAACAGTAAGGCATAAGAACCTGCTAACAGGTCTGGATGCTCTGTTACAGTGAGGGTTGGTGACTTTGGTTTAGGAGGCATTGGTCGATGGATTGGAAGAGATATATGTCTGATGGGTTGAGAGATAAATGAATGTGACTTGCCTTTATGAAGTATGGGAGTAGGAAGCACCCCTATTAATGTGGACAGATGCGGGCCCAAAATTGAAGGTAATGATGAGGGTGGGGGAGGAGTCCTCTGGTGTGGTTTAATGGCCTTCGTTGGTTCGGGGCGAGGGCCACTATTGTACAAGGCGAGGTTAGATATAGGTTTGGATTCAGACATGGATGGAGGCGAGTGAGATGTGGCAATCTCAGGCAAAGGGTAAGAGGAAATCGTGACTGGGTCTTCCTCGATCGAAATGGGTGAAGAGACTGGTTCTTCTCTTGGTGGAGAAGAAATAGGAGAGTGTGGCTCTGTAGTTGGATAGAGCGTAGGAATGGTCATGGTCTTGATGTGTGGTCTAGGCATGGGGAATGTATGATCTCCCATTGATGACAAAAAGGATGAGGGTGAGGTAGCTAGTGTGGGTGCCATCAAAGCATCCTCCAATATGAGAGAGGTCGATGGAGGACAAATAAGAGAAGAAAGTTCTTCACCCTGTGGAGGAGGAATAGGGGAAGAAGGGTCTTCCACCTGTGAAGGAGGTTGGTCAGGGACAAGAGAAAAGATAGTGTCGACCGTGTGTATATCATGGTCTTGAGGGTCATTGGTCATGGTTTGGACATTGTTTTGTGTAGGCGGGTGATTGGGAAAGGGTTGTTTGAAGATGTCAAGGTTTTGGTTGGGTGGGGTGTTCGGGTTATCCAGGATAAGATCACCCTTGTCTATCATGTCTTGGACAATATTTTTGAAGGTTTGACAGTTGTCCGTGTCATGGCCTTTGACAGGGTGATAGTTGCAAAAGTGGTTCTCCCTGTACCATGCAGGGATAGGTGTTGAGGGGTCAAATTGATGTGGTCAGATTGAAGGGAGATTGAGGACCCCCTGCTTGATGAGTTTATCCAAGACAGAGACATATGATTCTCTAATTGGAGTGAATTGACGTTGTATGGATCGACATTGGAAGTGTTTATTTATGTAGTCTGATGTTGAAAATTGAGGTCGGCTGGTTGAAGATGATGGTCTAAAGATGATAGTGTTTGCTGACCCCTTGGACTGGGAGTGGGCAGAAGAAGGTTTGGACGAAGAAGGGTCATTAGATTTTGCATTGTTATTCCATAATTTGACCTTATTTTCGTCGATGACATAGAGTTCAAGTTTTCTTTCCATGGTGAAAGCTTCATCGAAAGTGCAGAATGTCTGGATCTGCAAGGTAGAAGAGATGCGGCTAGCACATGCTTGAGAAAAGAGCTCGATGAGCTCAGATTGAGGCAAAGAGAAGGAGAGTTGGTTGATCAGGCCTCTCCAACAGGTGACAAAATCAACTATTAATTTGTCATCAAATTGCCTAATGGAATAGAGGTCTATGATTGAGACTTGTTTGGTGATATTGATAGAGAAATGGTCGAGAAATAATTGGGTGAGTTGAATGAATGAAAAGATAGAATGTCTTGTAAGAGAGCTATACCAGTCAAGGGCGGGGCCAAAAAGTGACGTGGGAAACATGCGTAAAAGTAATGCATCATCATGGGCCATGAGAAAGCAAGCGTGTATGAATGCTCGAAGATGCTATTGTGGGTCCTCCTTACTCTGAAAGTGAGTAAATTTAGGAAGCTCCTAGTGGTTGGGGTATGGTTGGATGGGTACAGAAGGATGAATGGGTTCATTGCAAATTTGGTCATATGAGAGGGCATTGCTTGAACCAGAGATAGAGGTCTCAAGACTAGAAATTTTATCCATCAGCATTTTGATGACGTCTACTGACGGATTGATAGGTGGGGCACCCACTAGGTTATAGGGCACCTGAAAGGTGGTCGAAGAGGCATATGACGTACTTGGTTGCACTTTTGTAGGCACAACCTATGGGTAGTACATCATAGGGATAGATGTCATGGTCAAAGGGGCTTGTGTCATGAAGTTGGAGGACACAAGTTGACTAGATACTGCCATAGGTGGTTGAGTGGCGGCACTAGTAAAAAGATAAGTTGTCATTCCCACATGTATAGGTGCAAGAGTGGGTGAGGTCAAGACAACCAAGTTCTGGTATGGTGTAGAACTTGGTTGAATTGTGTGTGGTTGAGGGGGTAATGATACCTCGATGGAGGCAGGTTCAAAAATAGATGAGAAGGCCAAACTTTTTGTATTGGCCATGGTCGAGTGACTGGTCGAGACAATAGGCTAAGTCATGATGGGTTGGGTAGCGAATGACGTTGATGTCATTTCTGTTGCAAGTGAAAGGTCCCGCATTTGGTTTCTTGCGAGATAGTTTTGGAGGGCTTTGACATTGAGGTCCAAGAATCTTTTGAAATCTTGGTCCCCTTCAGGGACGATGGGAGTTTGAGTCAGGGTCGATCGAGTAGGAGTTCTTTCAATCTCTGAGTGAAACTCCATTATAGGACTAGTTATGGATGGTGAAGGTGGAAGTGGTTGATGGCTAGTCTGGTCAAGAAGAGCCTTGGTTTGACTACGAGTTAAAACCATTCAAGGCAAATAGGGTCAGGTTTTAGAAACTGTGTTATTTCAATTTCAGAAAACTCAGAATGTGGTTTTTGGTAGAAAAAGGTGCAGGTTTTAGGCTACTATTTTGAAAAAAAGGACTATGACAGTGACCGACATCGGTTGAAAAACTGATGTCGGTGATATCAAATGGCCGATGTCGGTCAGAAAACCAATGCCGACGAGGAAAGGTGGCCGATGTCGGTGGTAAAACCGATGCCGGTCACTGTGATTTCCAGAAACCCAAAAGATTTGAGAGTTTTTTTTAAAAAGGAAGAAGAACGTCCTCACTAACTCAAACAAGCAGATAAGAACAGAAAAATAGAGAGAGAGACAGGCAGACCCTAAGCGTTAAATCCTAAAAATCAACTTTTAGAATCTTGTGGCTTATGCCTTAAAGTGATGTTTGGGGAGGTTGGCTATTAGAAGGGTCCTAGAAGAGGTAGTCTATGGATGGTTTCAGGTTTGTTTAGGCACTCAAAAGTCTGTGTTAGGTTTGGTATGTGGCCTGGTGCTAAGGAGCAAGCTCCCCTCACTTCATGAGCCCAGTGATAAGCTGGTCTCACTTAGCCAAAATATACCTTGCCTAGAGATTATCCTCTGCCAGAGAACGGAGTGGGCTTTCCCCTTGGTGATGAAATCCAAGTGAGATTTCTAGGTAGGGGTAAGGTATCCACTGGGGGATGAAATCCTAGTCAGGCCTTGTCTCAGGTAAGTTTGATGTTTGATTTAGTGCACGTGGTTTGGTTGTGTAGCATCAAGTGGACTACAATTAATTCAATATGTGGTTATTAATTACTAAGTGTGGACTAAGAAATGCAAGCAAGTACGAATACAATGCAACATGTTTTAATGCCCAAGTCGAAATGTTAAGTTGGAATGAAAACAAGTTGAGAAAGAGTTGAAGGATATGATTTTTGACTAGTCTAGAAATGCAAGAAAATAAAGAAAAGTTCTTTTTACTCCTGATTATGAAGTCATTTGGAAGGTAGAATAAAGAGGTGAAAAGGGAGAAACCTAATGCACCTAAATGAAAAAAGAAGGAAAGGAACCCAAGGAAGGCCCTAAGGGTCCCACCGGGCGTGCCAGAATGTTTCTATGCTAGATTTTCGCTTTCACATTCAAAGAAGGAATTAAGAAACTAGAAGAATGGTCAAGGCTTGATGTACCTGGATGTAGTCATGCACACCATTTATCCAGATGAAGTGAGAACTCCTCTTTGGCTGTGGAGGAATGACACCTGCAAAAGAAAGAGACTAAGATAAAGAATACGTTAGATGAGGAGACGGTGGGTTGCCAAGCGAAAGCTTGATCCCAGAAGTACGAAGACTTCCTTAAGGGATGCCAACCCACTGATTGATAAAATATGTTTGATAAATGACAGAAAGATAAAAGACTAAAAATGATAATGATAGAAAAGGAAATGGAAGAAAAAGCTTAACTGAAAGATGGTTGTCGGGCTGGTCACAGTCACTGGCATCGGTGGTCCTACTGGCGTCGGTTGTCAAGGCTGCCGATGTCGGTCAATCTGCCGACGTTGATGGGGGAAGTGACCAATGTCGATCAGGGTAGTAGTCTGTGGATGAGTTCTGGATAGGATTTTGGTCTGTGGATGGGTCTGAGATAGAGTTTTGGTCTTGGTTGAATGGTCTGGGGGTCTGGGTCTGAGAGTCTAGTTTTGGTAATTGGTCTGAAAGTGTATGCAGAGGTCTGGGACAATGGACAGAATGTCAAAAAAGGACAGAACGGTAGAGGAGGCCAATAGGGAGACATGGAGATGAGGATTCAGGTCTGGTCTAGTCTGGGGATAGGGAGTGCTAAATCTAGTTCATAACTTAGAAGCAGATAACTAGAAAACATAATGAAAGCACAAACAAAATACTTATCTGTGACTAGCTTGAAGGAGTGTTACAGACTGGTGCCCCTATTGTTGGTGCTGCTGAAAAAGGTAGAGTCCCTACTGTTGATGTAGAAAACTGATGCAGAGTCCCTGGAGAGTGTTGCTTGATGTGTCCCTGCAGTCAAAGAGTTAGCAGTGGAAGAGAGAGGAGCCAAAGATTGACGGATTGAAGGATTCCAGAGTTTGATGTGAGAGAGAGGTGAAGGAGAGATAACGGATGTAGAAAACCGTTATGAAGGCTACCGATGCCAGCAATATAGCCAACGCCAGTCAACAATTGATCGACGTTGGTGGTTGGAAGGCAGGAAAGAGGCTAAAAATAGCCTTTCGTCTATTTTCTCAACTGCCGGGTCAGCGAGTCCGAAGAAGAAACGGTCAAAGGTGGCTAAATGGACGTGAGAGGTTAAAGGGGAGAAGTTGGAATGGGAGTCTAGGCATTTATATTGGCCATGTGGGGAATAAGGGAATCCAAGAAGGGTATCCAAGGGTGGTGAGGTGGCAAGGGAGAGAGAAAAGGAGTTTTATTAATTTAAAATAAGATATTTATTTCAAATTAATAAAACATGGGTTAGGAGTGGTTAAGTGGACGAAGGGGACCAAGGGGGGAGAAAGGACCAAGGGGTAGACACGATTTCGGTGTCTACAGGAGGTTTGCATGTTTAACCCAAAAACCATATCTAAAGATATACCAAGGGCATGTTTAATAGAAGAAAAAGAGATGAGAAAATGTTATCCTTTTACTACTATCTAAGAATGTACCTTCCCAACTCCATCACTACCTCAACCTACCAAATTAAAACTACAACAAATTGAGGAGAAGCATGTCAAAGGGTTATGTTATGGTTTTGATATCAAATAGAGAAAAGGCCATCAATGTGTTGAAAATAAGTTATTTTACATTGAAAGAGCCAATGAGGATGAAGAAGATGAGGAGGCATTTGGTGAGTTTTTTGAATGACCCAAGGATGAAGCAATATATTCTCAACCTATTATATCCTACTATGCCCTTGTAGGTATTTCTACTCCTTATATCTTTAGGTGTTGGGTTTACTTAATAAACATAAGGTCATGGTGTTGATTAACTTAGGAAGTACAAACAATTTCATCAATATTAAGTTATTTGCTCATTTGAATTGTTTCATCCACCCATCCCTAGAATTTCAAGTCATGATTATAGATGGTGGTACAGTTACTTATTTAAGAACATTCTATAGTATCAAGTTATAAATTAAGGACTATCTACTAGATTCTCCTATGTTTTATATTCATATGGGTAGGACTGACATTACTTTTGGAGTATAATGGCTCATCACATTGGGTACTATTGAGTTGAATTTCCAAGAACTATTCATGTTCTGTCATATTGAAGGCAAGATAGTTTAACTATGGGTATTAATATTTAAATCTCCACAAGTGGCTAGTTCACATCAGATGATCAAGATGATAAAAGGGTGATAAAATATTTTTGGTGAACTAATTTTTCATTGATGTTAAAAAAATTAAGGAGTCTACCCATCTTGATCTACAACAAATATTGCATGAAAATTTGGTTATTTTTAGCCCCATGCCAAAAGGTCTTCCTCTTAGCGATTCCCATGATGAGGCCATTAGAATCATTATTATAATCACACCATCAAAAATTAGACCATACAAATATCGTTATTCTTATAAGAGTGAAATTGATAAAATAGAACAAGAGTTGTAGGAGGTAGGATCCATTCATCACATACAAAGTGAATATTCTTCTCCAGTAACATGGTACAAAAGAAGGATGAAACTTGGAAGATGTGCCCATATTATAGAGATATCAACAAGTTCACTATAAAAGATAATTTTCATATTATTATAATTTATGATTTTTTATATGAACTAAATGATGTTTGTTTTACCAAATTATATCTTTACTCTAAGTATCATCAAATCTAGATCTGTGAGGAGGAAATTCCTAAAATAACTTTTCATACTCATGAAAGCCATTATGAGTTTTTGTCATGTATTTTGGTATTACCAATTCACCATCCACATTTTAGAGTTTGATGAATATAGTTTTTAGGCCATTTTTCATAAAGTTACCACTTGTGTTTTCTGATGACATCCTTATTTAAAGTGAAAATTAGGAAACCACTTGGAACATGTGAAATAGGTACTCTTAGTTCTTCACTAACATTAATAGTATGATAAACCATCCAATTGTGTTTTTGGAGTCTATGTAGTGGAATATTTGGGTCATATTATATCACATGAGGGAGTAAAAGTTGATCCTAAAAAAACCTAAGCCATAATAGAGTGGTAGATTCCTAAGACACTCAAGCAAGGGGATTTCTGGGGCTAACTAGTTACTATCATAGGTTTGTCAAACACTATTGTAGTATTGTAACACCACTCATTTACTTTTTGAATAAATCATAATTCCAATGGACTAATATAGCTAAAAAGTCATTTGAATATATAAAAATGGCTCTATGTACCATTCTAGTATTCAATACTCCATATTTTTTTATAAAACTTTTGTGGTTGAATGTGATGCATCTAGATATGATATGAGTCTAGTAATCATGCAATAGGGTAGGCCCATTTATTTTAAATTCATCAATTAAAGGTAATTTTTTTCTCAAACACATCCATGAGGAAGAGATGATGGTTATTTAACTTGCAATAAAATAATGCAGAGTTTATGTATTACATCATCACTTTCAGGTAAAGATTAATCATGGAAGCCTTAAATATATTTAAAATAGTGGGTATCCTCTCAAGAATTAAAAAAATGGGTGAAAAAATGTTATAATTTTAGTTATATATATTTTATAAGAAAGGAAAATAAAATGTGGTAGTTAATGAACTATCTAGGAAAGATTAACTAGTTGAGGCATTGTTATGTGCCATGACCATTTGTCAGGCACACTAGTTCGAGGAAGCAATGTCAGAATGGGAGAACAATAGTGTTACCCATGTTTTGATTTAGAATATACATCAGGGTTCATATGGGATTGAAAAGTTTACATGGAAGGGTAATTAATTATGTAACAAAGATATATTATATATGTGTCAAAAATCTCTTCTTAAACAAAGAATCACTCAAGAACATCTTGCATCTCTATTTCATAGTCACTCAAGCTTTTTAAAAACCTATAATAGAGTTGAGAAGGATTTTTTTTAATAATTGATCAAGGTGGATATAAATAAATATGTGTCTAGAAGTATGGTCTATCATCAAACTAAATGTGAAACCATTAAATCCATAGGTCTTTTACAACCCTTATCCATCACTAGTCAATAATGGGAAGAGGTGCATATGGATTACATTACTGGGTTACCATGATCTAAAGGTAGAAATGTTATCATGTTTTTTGAGGATAGACTCACAAATTATGCTCATTTTTTATTTATCTCAAAAATTCATGGCTAGTAAAATAGCTTATGCCTTTCTCACTATAATTCAAAAATTGCATGGTACTCCCAAGATTATTGTTAGTGATTGGGATCCCATATTCACTAGTAATTTTTTGATAGAATTATTTTCATGTTTGGGAAATTGATTGGGGCATATCTCATCCTATCATCCTCAATAATATGGAAAAAATAAGTTATTCAACATGTGTTTGTAAGGATACCTTCATTGTTTTATGTGAGATAAATAGGATAAATGGGTTCAATGGTTTCTAATAGCTGAATGGTGGTATAGTACATCAGTTCATAGTTAATCCAAAATGTCTCCTTTTATGTAATTAAATGGATAACATCCTCTATCCCTCAATTCATCCTTTAAGGCCCACTAAAGGGTGTGTACATTGGATGGACACCTTCAACATTAATAAAAAGATAATGCTAGTTTGCATGAAAATTTAGCTTTGTCCCAGAATCACATGAAGCAATAACCAAATCAGCATTGGAGTGAGAGATTTTGAAATTAGTGATTGGGTATTTTTTTTTCTTCAAATAAAGTATCTATCATTGAAATAATATAAAAAAGGATAAGAAATTATCTCCCAAGTGTTATGGACATTATCAAATCTTGAAGAAAAATGGTATTATGGTCTACAAGCTAGAGTTTCCTCCATCCACTTGCATTCATCCAATATTTCATGTATATTTACTTAAGAAGGTAATTATACATAGAGTTAACACTCAAACTAAGTTACAAAAATTAGATGAGGAAGGGAGGGTTATTCTTGAGCATAAAGCAGTCCTTTAAATGTGCACTATGTAGATACTATCTCAAATGATAATAGAGTATTCAATCAAATGAAATAATCTACCTTTTGAAGATGATACATAAAAGGATGATGCCCTTATGCAACAATATCCAATATTTCTTCAAATTTGAGTACAACACTATTTTAAAGAGGAAGGGCACGTTATGCCCTTAACCACTGTCATGTCTATAGATATATTTAGCCAAATTATGTCTTGCATAACTCTTTTGCATATTATTTAAAATTTATATATGTAATCATATGCTTAGTAGGGCAGCATATGGGTTCTAAATGGCCTTTGTAGATTATAAATAATAAGTAGGGTTAGTTTTTAATCATCATATTAGAGTATTCATTTCTTATTACAAGCATTTGGGAGGATGCCCCCTCTAAGTGGCTTATCTATTATTCATATTTTATGATATATTTCAATGTCATTGTGATATATTATTGTTATTATAATTATTTGGTGGTGTGATATCATTACAAATAAACATTATTAAACAAGTTGACTTTGTTCATTATTTCTTCTTTGGCACATAATTTTTTTTAGAACTCATTTGATTTAATCAACTAGTTTGTAAAATTTTAATGTAGCAATTAAACACTATAATATATAAATATGTAATATAAATCATCTTCAAGCCCACACAAATTCCTTTCTCATATCTCTTTTGTTGGAAATATGATCATCCTTGATGTCAAAAGGGACATTATAATCATGTCATTAATGATTAGGGATGAATATGGTGATTATGGTGATTCTATCAGAGGTCAAGGATGATTGTAATGCTTGTGTGCATGAATGGAATTCATCTAGTTCTTCATATTTTTCAAATAGACATGTTGGGTCTATGATAGAACAGATGAGAAGGCATTTTACTAACATCACCATTGCCACATGTGATTGAGTATGGGGGAGTTGGTTATATGGCTGTGATCACATTAGTCCCTAGTTTTTATGTGCTAGATTTGAATCCATGAGATGAAGTGTAGTTAAGATATGGGCATGCAAATTTGGTTACTAAGACAAAAATTAGTAAGTTTCTATACTTAGTCAAATTTCTAAAAGGGGTTAAACAAAGCCAAGTGAGCATATTTATGAGGTCAATGTCTGCACACAAAGAGGTGTTAATAAAAAATGATAACATGGGTCTATTCATTTTTTTACCTAGTCTATATGCGCTAAATCTTAGGTCATGTGACTTAGCATGACAAAAGATATGTTTGATTAAAGTAGGGCTCTAGGGCATTTTAACAAAATTTTTGAACATAGTCAAATTTGTAGGTTGAAAGATAAATATCAATAGGCACTTTTATAAATCTATATATTTCACATATGAAGGCTTTAAGAGAAAATGAATATATGGATGGAATCTCCTATGTAAGAGGATAATATGCACCAATTTTTAGGTCATGCAACTAAGCATTACAAGAGTTATTCAAGGACAAATTTGGCCTTTTAGGCATGTTTGAGACATAAATATCTATGTGTTATAATAATCTAAGTGAGTATAATAATGGTGTTATATATTGCACACACAAAGTAATTATAAAGAATTGAGCATATGCATTTGTTCACTTTCATGCCTAGTTTATATGGTCCAAATTTTAGGCTAGGCAATTGAACAAACTAGAAGATATGAAGGTAAAAAGTTTGCCTTCCAGGCATATTGAAATGGTCTCCATACCTGGTCAAATATACACAAGGTAAATTTTGAGCTAGTTAGAATATCAATAGTTCATGCTTAATCGAACATTGGAGATCTAGGGGAGCATGATGAAGTCAAAGTGTCAAAGGTCCTCTAAGTGAATGTGTAAGTGACAAGTTTCACAATCATGGAGAATAGATAATTAATCAATAATGAAACTTAAAATAAAAATGGCAACAAGCAATGCAAGGATGCCAAATTTATCAATAACAAGAACTGGTAGCTATGTATAGAAGGCACACACTTACACCAAGTGTCATATCCTTGAGGGTTAGATAGAGATAAAGATTGAGATTGTTAGAATATCTAATGGTGTGTGGGAGATCATGTAAAGGAGATCAAATAGAGTAAATGGACTTAAATTCTATAAAGTGACAAGTGTTTATTGACATAGTAGCAAGTTAAAGACTGAGCATGTTTGAGAAGATTAATGAAGTGAAAGTGATTTAAAGATATAGGAAGATTTGAGATGAGGTCAAAGTTTCAAATTTTAATGAATAATTCAAGGTGAAGGTCATACATCTTCAAAGATTCAATGGCACATAAAATATTAGAAGAGAAAGATCCAACATAGTGAGTATACTGAGATGGAATTAAAAGATTGATGTTTAACGTATTGACATAGATAAGGTTTAGAAGCATACAAAGATCTAATAGATAAGATGAGCCTATTAGAAAGTGAACGATCGAATGCATTTTAAATTTGAGCCAATTTAATAGAGACCATTAGATTAGGGCATCAAACGTAAGATTAATGACTGATATTTAAAGTCATGTCTAAACAAATGTTTAATTAGAAAAACATCTAAGAACTTGTATATAATCTCTATATCTCAACACAAACATTGAGATTGATCGATCCAACTGATCAAATATCCATTAAAGTTCCTATATATTAAAACTTGAGTCTAATATATTTTAAAGATATTAAAATGACCTATAATTATGATGTGATGCATGGAATTGAAACATGAGAAACTTATAGTTTAAATCATAATGGAATAGAGTCTAGAATTGGTGTGATGTGTTAACACTCTAAGTGTGAACACATAGAAGATGTGGAAGCCTAGATCTATTGTTTATATATATGATATCCAAGATAAAGGAAAATGTTGATGGAATAATTGATTTTGCTATAAGCCAAATTGAATATAGATAGAGGTAGAGAACCAAAGAAAATGTATTGTGTTAAATATAAAAATATAAATACAAAGAACCAGAGGGCATAGAGAAGATTAGAGAGGAAGAAAGGCACAATAAGAATGTGTAGAGTATGATTAGTTTTAGATTAGACCTATAGCAAAGATAAGATATTTGGATTCATGTATGAATATAATTTATAAGTTAGGGTTGTCGTTCCATAGAAGAGTCTAATAGGTTGGTGTTATTGGATAAGCTAAGTGGGTGTTTAGATTAGTGAGTGGGTGCTTCCTTGGAGTTGATGTTATTAAATTAGGGGATTAGTATCTCTTTATTATTAGTGTCCTTAAGAGTGTAATAAATGAGGCTTTACAATGTGAGGCTTTGAACTAGGAGGTTGGATTAGAACATTAGTTTCTAGAAAATATTTTCACTTTGGTTTTTCCCTTTCGGTTTTCCACATATAAATCTTGTGTTATGTGTATTTGTGTGTGTATGTGATCTCTAAATTTATATTTTAATTTGTATATGCTTTTGAATTTTATTTAAAAGGATTAAATTACTAGTTTTAGTTGATCTACTGATTCACCTCCCCTCTCAATAGATATTTGTATTGCAATAATTGGTATTAGAGCCTAGGGTTCCTTGAAAGAATCTTAATCAGCTTAGCTAGATCTTAGAATAGTGAACACAATGTCTAGTCAAGAAAGATCTTTTTCAAAGAAGGAACCTCTTTAATGGATCTAACTATTCATTTTGGAGCATAATAATGGAAACATATCTATCCTCTTTAGCATTTATTGTATGGATGTATGTCTTAAATGGATATACAACTCCTACTATAACTCCTATTGATCAAGATACCAAGAAGGCACATGAGAGAAAGGCCAAGGAAAATAATGTTATTATTTTTGGATTTTAAAACTTAGAGTTTGTCAAAGTTATGAAATATAAAAATACACAAGACATATAGAGTAAGTTAAAGGGCATATACGAAGGAGATGACAAGGTAAATCATGCCAAGCTAGAAACATACTAAGACATGTTTGAGAGCCTTTATATTGATGAAGAGGAAAATATTGTAGACTAGCTCCTTAAAGGTATATGAAATAGTAAATGCAATCAAAGGATTTAATGAAGGAATTAAAGAGTGAATCATTGTCAAGAAGGTTTTAAGATCTTCACCATCAAGATATAATTTTAAATTCTCTACAATAGAATAATCAAGAGACCTAGATAAACTCACTATTGATGAGTTGCATGGGACCTTCATAGCCTATGAGATGAGAATTGGAGAGACAAACACCTTCAAGAGATAAGTTACATTTAAAGTATCCAATCAAGTAAAGGAAGAAAAATATACATCTAAATCTAAGGAGACTGGTTAAGAAGAAACTAACCTTTTTGGAAGACTAAAGAGAGGATTTGAAAAGTATAGAGGTTATTTACACTTCAAATGATCTAAAAATGATAAATTAGGATATTTTTTTAGTAAATGTCCTCATAATAAAAAGGATAACTTTGAGTAAGTAGAGAGTATAAAAAAGGTGAAACCCTATGATCCTAAGAACAAGCTCAAGAATAAGAAAGGTTTGTATACAAAAGAAGATAGTGATTCAATGGAAGATCATGATAGTTCAAATTATGATTATGAATAAGATTTTGTAATTAATGGAATTTAGTCCTTGTTCATGACAATAAGATCAAATTCTATAAATCTAGAACAAGAAGTTGAAAAATCTGATGAATAATAAGAAGGAGAAGTGGACCATGAGTGCGAACTCATCTATCCATTAAATGGGACTGATAAGATGAGAAAAGAAAAGTCAAGGTAGAAGAATATTGGACAAAAGGAAATTCAAAAATGTCTAAAAGTATTAATAAATCTAATTAGATGGTAATTATCCTAAAGGCACAAGTTGAAGAGGCTAATAGAATAGAATATGTAGTTAAAATGGAACTACAATCTAAATCTGAAAAATGTGTGAAGCTTTTATTATAAACAGTGGCTTTGAGAAAAGAACTTGAAAAAGCCAAAGGCTAACTAGATGTAATTCTAAATTGGACAAGAGGATCAAACATTCTTGATGAACTGATTAACTCTCAAAAGCACTCAAATGAGAGATCAAGTTTACTTTATGAGAAGGGAAAAAGCTCCTCAACTATTACATCTACTAACCTATATGAAAAATTCAAAGTAAAAGGAGAATTAGGAACAAAGAAATAGAAATCTTGTAAGGATACAAAGAGAAAATACAACATAACTGATGTGAATAAATTTAAACTCAAAATAATATTGAAGAGAAAAGAAGAAACAAATAGTTGATGTTGATCGATACAACAAGGTAAGAAACTTGAAGAAGCCACAACTTTGAATAATTCCTCATGTTACACCAATTAGTGCTATGAGCAGGTATTCCTCATCTTTTTATGGTTATTATTATATTTGTAGTCATTTTGGTCATAGGGATATTTATTGTAGAGTTGTATCTACAAGGAGAGCATATTTTGTAAGTAGAAACTCATTTTCTCCTTTATTGGATATAAATATAATGTGCTATAATTGTAGTAATTTTGGTCAAATAGCTAAACATTATAGAACTAGATTTGTAACATAAAAAGTACATATTATAAGGAAAGACTCGTCTCCTAGTGTGAACAAAGGTTCACAAGTCTCTGATAAAGAGAATAAGAGAACATATAAGAAACCCAATGAAGTGTGGAAACTGAAAAATCAATCCATTATTGCTAAAACTACACTCCATACTAAGGATCATAATTTATGGGTGATAGATAGTGGTTGATCAAAGTATATGACTAGTTATAAGAATAAACTCACTAAATTGAGCAAATGTAAAGAAGGATCTATCATCTTGGGAGATAACACAATAATAAAGATCAAAGGTAAATGAACCTTTAATATAGATGGTAAACTACCTACACATGATGCAATTTACGTTGAAGGATTGAATCATAGTCTACTAAGTATCAGCCAAATTTATGACAATGGATATAAGTTCACATTTGATGTATAAGGCTACAAGTTATAGAGATCTAGAAAAATATTTGTAGAAGGGAAAAGGACTAAGATAAATATCTACAATCTTGTTGAAGTGAATGGTAATAGTTACTTGATGAGAAAGATTGATGAGAGTTGGTTGTGCCATAGGAGAATGGGTCATGTCAACTTTGATAGTCTAGTCAAAGTGATTTCAAATAAGTGTGTAATAAACATGCCCAATATATCCAAACTTATAGATACTACTTGCAATGAATGTCAACTAGGCAAATAAATAAGAGTCAGATTTCAAACAAAGGAGTATGTAAATATAAAGCCTCTAAAATTAGTTCATGCTAACCTTTTTAGTCCTACCAATGCAAGATGATATAAAGGAGCGTGGTACTTCATGTTATTTTTAGATGACTAATCAAGAATGACATGGGTAAACTTTTTTAAGGACAAATATCAAGCCTTTGAGAGATTCAATTTATTTAGATCCATGGTTGAAAATGATATTGGAAGAAAAATCAAATGTTTAAGATCAGATAAAGGTGGAAAATTAACCTCAAATTCATTCATAGAGTATTTTGAGAAGCATGGGATCAAAAGGCACTACTCTACAACAAGGACTCCATATCAAAATGGAGTTTTTGAGAGAAAAAACATAACAATCAAGGAAATGTATAGAACAATACTAAAGGAAGACAAATTATCTAATGGATATTGGAGAGAAGCAATCCAAATAGTAGTATACATCTTGAACAAATTTCAACTAAGGGTAAATAGTGACAAAACTCCATATGAGCTATGGTATGGAAAGCCTACCTCTGTAAAGTACTTCAAAGTATTTGGAAGCAAATGCTACATCCAAAGAAAGGAGGATAAAATAGGAAGCTTTGAATCAAGATGTGATGAAGGAATATTTCTTGATTATTCCACTCAAATCAAATCCTATGTATGTTACAATAAGAGGCTACATAAGATGGTGGAGAGCATAAATGTCAATGTTGAAGAAGGCATAAAACATGTTGAAACTAACATGAAAACTGGTAAGAAGAGATAGATCTTGAAGAAGAAGTAGATAGTGAAGATGTTAAGGAAAAGAATGAAAAATCACCTCCGAGATTTGTTTAAAAGGATCATCCTAAAGAGTAGATAATTGGCATTAATAATGAAGGAGTTAAGATAGGGAGAAGACATGTAATGAATAAGGAGTAAGTAAGCTTTGCTCTAATGTTTGAAATTTAACCTAACAACTATGTTGAAACCAACAAGGATGAAAATTGGCTAAAATTCATGGAAGAAGAAATAAGACAAATAGAAAACAACAAAACCTATAAATTAGTTCAAAGACCTTGTTTCTCTCAATTTATGTTATTTCTTATTTAAAAAAGTAATAAAGTAGTAATAAGGTTGTGATATAAAAACTTGGTTGCTTTTACATGTGATCTAGATGAGTGTGGAGAGATCTTATTTATATTAGGAAGGATGACTTATAGATAAGAAAGCACTAACAAAATGGGTTTTTAGAAAGATAGTACGGTGGACTACTTAGCGTGTGCTAGATCCAAGAAGCATGAGCTTGTTAGGAGGCTATAAATCCACTTTTTGATAATAGTTAAGTTGAAAGAGAGAAATTAAATACTTGTATCAAATAATAGAAAGACCTAAAATGAAATATAAGAAGGAATGGATGCTTGATAATAAAATTAAATTAAATATAGCAATATTTGGTCAATATTAGTGCTAAAGTAGGTTAGGTCAGGTTAAAAAAATAGGTAAGGTCTCCAGAATAAGAAAAGACATAGAAAGTTTGATTTGGTTGGGGGTAAGTGGTCAAAAATAACTTGTTATCTATTGTCATAGTGACCATCAATGGTCAGGGTGATCATCGATGGTTGGAGTGATTATCAATAGCTCCTATGGATTTTGAAGATATTTAGAAAAGGAGTTGTAGACTAGGTTAGTGATTAGGTATGGGTCTGTTAAGGATCCAAGAGATAGATAGTAGGTGTAGGAAGGTTTGATTTGGGTAGGAAGATAAGAAATAAAAGTAACAAATTGGAAATAGAAAGTATACCTATTCTATTGGTAATAGTTGATGGTTTATCTTGGATCAATTTTGGTAGTGTAATGGTACTTTACCTTAAGAGCAATTCTAGCAGAGGTTTGGGTCTTTGTTATAGTTGTTGAATTTCCAGAAGGAAGAACTAATAGAAAGCTTGATCACCTATGTGAAATAATGTTTGATTGTGGATATGGATTATAGATCCATATTCACCTCCTATTCCCCTCCTTTTATAGGCAAAGAGAGATGGAGGTAGAAGGTTCCATATGAGGTTAGGCTACTAATTTTGATGCATCATGATGTGTTAACAATGGGTAAGGTAAACACATTAAATTGTGTCATGTTAGAATATTCAAAACGGTGTGTTTATTGAGGTGGTGGATAAGGGACTTGATCATTGATGGTTAGGGTGATCATCAGTGGTCAAGCTGACCATCAATGATCGAGTGTCAAAGGTTAAGTGGGTATAAAAAGATAAGTTAGTGAGTTGGTTATCTAATTAACTAACCTAACTTAGGGACATGGTTAAAGGTTGAGTATTGATCTATTTTAGTGGTGTTTTTACATTCAAAACTATAGTATGTATAATTCTAGTGTCTACATTTTCCCCCTTTTGTTATGTAATTTGTGTTAGCAAGTTGTAAAACAAAAATGGATTATAGGTCAAAGCTCTGGTTTCCTTGAGTATGGGAGGAGGTTATCCCCATAAAATTTGGAATCAATGAGGTGAAACCAAAATCAAATTAGTGTTTGATAAGTGATAAATGGTGAGTCATGAGGTTGGTGAGAAAAGGGTTGGGCATTCAAAGCATAAACATGTACATAAAATGTGACTAAGTGTGATATCCAAGATCATCCAAATAATAAGTTACCATAGTTGATAAAACTAAGTTTAGTTGTAAAAGGGTAAGTGATAAGGTAACTAATCCCTAGCATTAATCATAGCTAATCAAGTTATTCTTATCAAGTCTCCTAGATAGGGTCGATGTTATTTTTGGGTATCCAAGGTAGGAAGTGTTCCCATAAAAAAAACAAATGGTCTAGTGTGCACTAGGTGGCTCAAGTTCAAATGTTAAACATGGAAAGGTTGGTCAGTGCAGTCAAAAGGACCAAACCAAGGTCATCATAAAATTTTCAATAATTCAAGCCAAAATGGCCAATCATCGAGGTTGACATGGTTAATTAGTTAAAGAGGGTATTCTCAAAAAGTTCATGGTTGGTTAGAGGATAATAAATGATCTATAAAGGGTGGTTGTGGTTTGGTGGAGAAGGGTAATCTCAAAAAGTGGCACAAAAATGTAGGTGCCAAAAATGGTTGAAGGGGGGGTACCCTGAGTGTTGATTGTCAGGGGTCCCAAACTTAATCATCGATAATCATCTGGACTATCGATTATCAAGGGGAAACCCCAACTAGAGGATAAAAAGTGAAGAATAGAAAATCATTTTCACTTTTATCTGTTGACTTCTTTGACTCCTATGCATTTCCAAGTTTGGTATTTCCTCAAGATTATAAATGAAGTGGGGTCAAGGTGCTGACTGGGTGATTGTTGATTACCTGAGTGCTAGTGAGGTGGACTAGAGGATATAGGGTGGATAAGGATGTGACTAAGTAGTGGGAGCTAGAATTCATTAGTTTAGTTGATTTTGATTAATTAATAATTGAATTATGTTAGTGTTTTGTTAGTTGGGGAGGGTTTTTGGTTGTGCCCTAGGTTTGAGGTTAGCTTTGATGTTTGGTTAAATTTTCTTATGAAAGTTAAAATTGGGTGGGTAGTTTAAGTTTAGAGGGGCTGAGGGAGGTATTAAGCTATTGGTTTTGTATTTCAAATGGGTTTTTAGGTGTTTTTAGGGTAGGTTAGGGTTATGTATGATCCACTATCAGTCACACATAGTTACTATCAGTGATCATACCTAATCATCGATAGTTATAGTCAACCGTTGATGGTTGAATACTAGAGGCCAAAGGAATAGTGAACCATCAGCAGTTGACTAAATAGTTGGGTTTGTTGATAAAAGAGGTTAAATGGTTTTGATAAAATGTTTATAGTAGTGTGTTTGATAAAATATGAAGTGTAGTGTTTGAGTTTGTAAATGTTTATAGGATTTAGAATGTTGAGGGTTAACATTAGAATAGGTTAATGTTATGTTTATCTAGGTTGATAAAGTGGGTGATCTAGGTTGATAAAAAGGGTTGTTTAGGTTGATAAAAAGGTTGATTCAATTGATAAAAAGGTTGGTTAGGTAGAATGAATGAGATTAAAAGGAGATTGTTCATGGGAAAACTAGTTAAAATAGAAATCTAAGTGCATTTTCCAATTATTCTATAGGCACAACATCTGATCCAAATGTGTGATCAGGTGTTTTAGATATTTTCAAAGATCTATCAAGGGATGACTAAGGATGAATGGACATACATGGAGGAGTTCAACCTTAGTATGATGAGGCATTCCTAGCACATGTCACAAGATGTAGCAATGATTATGGCCCTAATCAAGAAATGGGATTGAACAATAAACACATTTATGTTGCTAATGAGTGAGATGACCATCCTATTAGAGGATGTACATAGGATTACATGGATGCCCATTCAAGGAGAGCCTATATATCATATTGAGAGTAAGGGGAGGGATGATCATATGAATCTCCTATATGGTGATGATCATATACTTGTGATATAAAATGGTTGAGGCTTTAGTTATAGACATCTATATCATATAACCCAAGATGACAAATGGTTTATGATGATGATTATAGTAGTGTCATGTTTTAAATTTCTATGTTTGAGTAGTGGATAGTTTCCTTATCTGCTACTTAGAGTTTTGATGGGCACCAATTTTGTTGGTTTGGTTTTATAGAGAGTTATGGGGGTTTTGAGTGCATCATAGATATGACATTTTTGTGTGATTTGTTTTGTACTACTGGGATTACAAACATATCAGGGTTTTGAGACTGTTGGTGCTACCATGGGAGGGGTATGCCTAGATGCACTTCATGTGGTAAAGGGGTGATTATGTACTAATAGGAGATGGAGGGGGTGTGTGAGACATAAATTGATTTAGTGAGGCATTAGAGGCCTTCGTAGTTATGGTTGTATTTTGAAGGCCATATTTGGGCTTCTGAGGTGGGCCCACTACAGTTGGCACATTTTGTCATTATAAAGCTAGAGGTGGATTTATGGGAGGAGAGAGGGTGGGAGTGAGCTCATCTTGTTTAACAGAGTTCATAGGTATTTTGGCCTAGTATAGAGGATCCCAAGTCCATGCTCAAAGTATAGGAGGGAGGATGTTGATTTTTTTCATCATAAACCATAGCTAGAGGAGGTGGTTTTAGATCATGAAGAGTTTCTATTTAAAGCAAAGATTAATGATACTAGTTTTATTAATGGGTACAAAGCATGGTACTAGGACATTTATGTAGCTAAAATTTTTAGATGGTATGATAGGGGTAGGCAACCCATAGATATGGATCTAACTAATGGGGGATCCTAGGTGTAGGTATAGGGAAGTGGCCTTCATGGATAGGTAGGAGTAGCACTAGCTACTATACAGGTGTAGATCATTGTGTTATAAGGATAGGTGACCACATTATAGGGCTATATTGTGACTTTACAGGGTTAGGATGTGATTTTGATATGGGAGAGAGACTAGGCCAAGACTTCACTAGGCTTGGTGACCTAGGAGAAGGACTCTCTAAGATAGGGAGGAGCAATGACAAAATTAGAAAGACCCCCAAGGAGTATCTTTATGGCATGGTATTTGGCCACCATTGAGGATTTATTATATTATGAGGCCATATATTTGATGTAGTGTCAATAAGAGCCCCAATGGGGTGAGTATAGATCTAGCCTGGTCAGTGGTGTAGGTGTAGTGACTCTAGGTCAATGTGCCCTTCATTGGGTGGGTAGGAAGGCACCTCAAGGGAATAGACACTAGGTGGTAATGATTCCCTAAGGGCATGATATGATATGTTATGTTATGTGTAGATATAGATGTACATGATTTTGATACTGACATGCGTGCTAATGTAGTGAGATGTATATTTGGAGAGAGATATTCACATTATTACATATACTATTTATTATGATGACATGATGTATATGATGTGATTTTTATGGTTCATGGTGATTATGCTTATGAGATGTAGACTCACTAGCTTAGACATGTGATGATGATGGATGATGCTTGGTTATACATGTTTATGATTATGTGATGTTTGTGATTTGTATATGATTATGATGATGTTTTGTGGTTATGGTTTATGATTATAGATGTGATGTAGTTAATGATGTTCATGATTATAAATAGTTTGATTATGGTTATTATTGTGATTTATGATTATATATGTTTTATTTATGATTATCATGTTGATGATATCATGTAATGTAGGTTAGATAACCATACTAAATGTGAGAAAAGAGATGAAAATCATAAGTCTAATTAAATACATGAACCTTTTATGAGAGGATAAAGAAGAAATAATGGTGATTATTTGTTGGCAAAGATAAAACAAGATTTGAAGCTAGATTGGCTTAAGGAACATAAGATTTTGAAATGATTCACATTATCATGTGTTAGTTGATAAAATGGTATCTTTATCATATCATGTCAAGTAAGCTCTGAAACCCTTGATTTGTAGATGGTATAAATTGGATATGGGTGGAAAGTGGTGTGAAGGGTAAATGGGTAAATGGGTAAGGTAACCTTATGTGGGTTAGTTTGACCCTACTATATATGACATGAGAACCGTAATAGACAAGTCCATGTTTTAATACAAGGTGTATATTAATCGATGCAAGAAGTTTACTGATGATACTAATGTAAGGTCTTTTGTTGCTTGATTTTTATAGGTTTGTAAAGTTTATCGATGTAAGAAGCTTCAAATTATTACTTTTAATAAATTTTACTTAGCCATACTTCAAGGGATTGGTCTAAGTCTAGATTTGTTCATTTTGGTAGTTATCCTTCAAGGGAGAAGTCTATCTTTTTAAGCAATTTTTAAATTTTAGGCATTTTTTCTTCAATGGAGAAGTCTGCATGCTAGAGATGTTTGACCCAAGGGATATTTTATTATCCTAAATTATCCTGATGCTTGGTTTTACATTTACAAGTCTATATAGGCTTAAATGTTTACCTTTATGAGGGCAAGACCTAGAGCACAAAAGGGTAATGTTGGGTGAAGGGGTGGTTTTAGAGACAATGACCATGGGATTTCATCTAATTAAGAATAAAAAGTATCCATGAGAACCATTTCAATGGTAGAGTCATGGTACCTATATTTAGGATTAAGCTATGACTATGATAGTTAATCACATGGTTTTGTGTTGTAATTAGTTATACTCGTATAGAGGGGGTGAAGGTATGAGGGAAATGAAAACATCATAAATCAACGAATGATCTTAAGTTAGATAAAAAGGTGAGTTTTAACCTTGTTTAACAAAACAAAGGATGTAGATGTGAATAATTAAGAGGCTCAAGTCATATTTTCCTTCGAAAGAGGACAAATGATAAGCTATTGATCCATACCTATGGATTATGATGTAGGGTCTAAACTAATTGAAAGAAAACTTGCCTCACTTGATTTTCTCCATACTGGTCACATGTTGATTTTCCTTCAGGATGAGGTCTCTGATGTTAAATTATCAATATTTTAGGTGATTTTTGTAGGCATGCTTCATTCATTATTGATAGACATGAATATGGTTAAGCATAGTTAGAGAACATTCATCAAGTAACTCAAGTTGTTCTAGATGATCGTGATGATAGTCACTTTTAAAAATGATGTCTTATAAGGATATGTGAAGAAAGGGAATCTAGACTTCAAGAGGCAAGACTACCTTTGCTCCAAAGACTAGATAGAAAGGGGTAGCACTCATAGAGGTTCGAATGCTAGTGTAATAGGACCATAAAGCAAAAGGGATATAAAAGTGCCAATCTTGACTAGAAGCACTGACCACTTTGGTCAACATTTTGTTGAGAATTTTATTAGAGGCTTCCACCTATCCATTTTATTATGGATGGTAAGATGAGGAAAAGCTTAATTTGATGTCAAATACATCACAAACACCTTAGAATTTTTTTTTTAAAAATATTTATTGTTATTGGTTATATATTTATGGGGAATAGCAAAATGATAGATGATATTATGGTTGATAAAGTCAATAATCTTTTCTACTTTGGTCAAAATGAGAGGGATGGCCTCCACCAACTTGGTGAAATATTTAGTGGTAGTGATGATGGGGTGGTGACACTATGATAAATGAAGATTAATTTCCCTAATGATTCTCATTATCATGTGTTGGTTGATACAATGGTATATTTATCATATTATGTCAAGTAAGCTATGAATCCCTTGATTTGTAGATGGTACAAAGGGGATATGGGTGGTAGGTGGTGTGAAGTGTAAATGGTTAAATGGGTAAGGTAACCTTATATGGATTAGTTTAACCCTACTATATGTGACCTAAGAACCATAATAGACAAGTCTATGTTTTAATACAAGGTGTGTATTGATCGATGCAAGAAGTCTATTGATGATACTGATGTAAGGTCTTTTGTTGCTTTGTTTTTATAGGTTTATAAAGTTGATCGATGTAGGAAGCTTCAAATTATTTATTTTGATAAATTTTACTTAGAAAAACTTCAAGGGATTAGTATAAGTCTACATTTTTTCATTTTGGTAGTTATCATTCAAGGGAGAAGTTTATTTTCTTGAGCAATTTTTAAATTATGGGTAGTTGTCCTTCAAAGGAGCAGTCTACATCCTAGAGATGTTTGACCCAAGGGATATTTTAGTATCCTCAATTGTTTTGATGATAGGTTTGACATGGACAAGTCTATATAGGCTTGAAGGTTTACCTTTATGAAGTTAAAACCTAGAGCACAAGAGGGTAATGATGGGTGAAGGGGTGGTTTGAGAGATAATGACCATTTGATTTCATCTGATTAGGGATGAAAAGTATCCATGAGAACCATGTCATTGGTAGAGTCATGGTACCCATATTTAGGATTAAGATATGACTATGGTAGTTAATCACATGGTTTTATGTTGTAATTAGTTATACTCATAAAGAGGGGGTGAAGGTGTGAGGGAGATGAAAATATCATAAATCAAGGAATGATCTTAAGTTAGACAAAAAGGTGAGTTTGAACCTTGTTTAACAAAAGAAAGGATGCAAATGTGAATAATTAAGAGGCTCAAGTTCTGGTTTGCCTTCAAAAGAGAAAAAATGATAAGCTCTTGATCCATACCTATGTATTATGATGTAGGTTCTAAACTAATTGAAAGAAAAATTACCTCACTTAAATTTCTCCATATTGGTCACATGTTGATTTTCCTTCAGGATGAGGTCTTTGATAATGAATTTTTAATCTTTTAGGTGCTTTTTATAGGCATGCTTTATTTTTTATTGATATACATGAAGATGTTTAAGCATAGTTAGGTAGTGTTCATAAATTAACTCAAGTTATGATAGATTATCTTGATGATAGTCACTTTTGAAAATAATGTCTTGTAAGGATATGTGAAGAGAGGGAATCTAGACTTAAAGAGGCAAGATAGACTTTGCTCCAAAGACTATATAGAAAGGGGTAGCACTCATAGAGGTTCAAATGCTAGTGTAATAATCCCACAAAGCAAAAGGGATGTGCAAGTGCCAATATTGACTAGAAGCACTAACCACTTTGGTCAACATTTTGTTGAGAATTTTATTAGAGGCTTCCACCTATCCATTTGATTATGGATGGTAAGATTAGTAAAAGCTTAATTTGATATCAAATACATCTCAAAGACCTTAGAATTTTTTGTTTTTTAAATATTTATTTCTATTGGTGATATATTTATGGGGAATACCCAAATGATAGATGATATGATGGTTGATGGAGTCAATTATCTTTTATACTTTGGTCAAAATAAGAGGGATGACCTCCACCCACTTGCTAAAATATTTAGTGGTAGTGATGATGGAGTGGTGATGCTATGAATAATGAATATTAATTTCCCCAATGAGATCTATTACCCATTACAAAAAGGGCCAAAATGCATTGGATACTTGAAGGCGATGGGCTATAACATGATGTAAATTGACAGGTTGACATTTAACAAAATTCTTTACATAATCATAATAGTCATGGTTGAGGGTGGGTTAATCATAATCAAGGAAAATGATACATTTAATGAAAGTTAGATCACTAAAGTGTCCCCCATAAATCTCATCATGCATTTCCTTGATAGCATAGGAAACTTCATGACTATGAAGGAAATAGAGTAGAATGTTGTTAAAACCACATTTATAAAGCATTCACCCTAGTATGGTATAATGAGAGGTACTCTAAATAAAGTATCTTCAAAAAAATTTAGAGAGGTTGGGAGGAATGATGTCGAGGTTGAGGTAGTCAAAGGTTTGTTGATACCAAATGTCTGATGGATATTCCTTCACATTACATATGGTACGGAGGTCAGACTGGATATAATAAGGTATGATAAATTGATGAATGGTGACAAAGATTTTGGAATTGGGGTGTTGAGGTGGGAAATGGGAAGCAAGGGAAGACATTGCATCCATGAATTTATAGGTATATCATGGAAATAACTAGATAAGGTAATGATTAAATGATGTCAAAAGTACATCAAATAATTATTTTTACCCTTACAAGACATCATTCTTACATTGGTAGGATCTATTGACTTGGTTGAGCACAAATTGGGAATCACCAAAGACATTGATTGAATTAACTCCCAAGGATAGAGTGGTTTCAATACATATCATTAGGGATTCATACTTAGCCATATTGATGGTACACTCAAAATCAAGTTTGAAAGAGAGGGGAATAGGTTCACCATCGAGGGGAATGAGAATAACTATGAAAACCTAACCATACTAGCACATCAAGCCATCAAATAAAATGGTCATTTTGTAGATGATGTCTTCTTGACAAAGATTTGCAATGGACTCATTTAGAAACGTAAGATGAATTTGTTAGTTGTTTGGTAGAGAATATTTGACCAATTAATTAACAATGACTTACCATCTATTAGACCTCTATTAGAGGAAATCAATATCAAACTTAACTAGGAGCATGAGCCACTTAGCCATACATTATTTATGGTATGGTTTAGAGTGCATCTACTTGAGTGGGTCAGTGTGGGTGATGACATTAGTTTTGTGATTGAGGAGGTAATGAAAAATTTTGGTAGCCATGAAGACTAGGGTGAGGCAAAGCTTCTCAATAGGAAATATTTTAGTTTGGCCATCCTTTTGATAGGTTAGGGGGCACAACTAATGGTAATGACTAAGAAAAAACTTAGGAGGAATGATTTAAAAATCCTTAAACTTTGAAGGAGATGGGTTTGGTGAGGATGGGATGTCTTCCTCAATGGTGGTGATGAGTTTAGTTGAACTCATGGGTTCTTCTAGTGGTATGAACCCAAGGCTAAATAGTTCATGAGGTTTTGGGGTTTTGATCAAAGGTAATGCATGAGGTCCCTATTCATAATGACTGAGGCCAAATCCCTTCTATGCACACTTATCGAGGTATAATTTGGAAAATTTTGGTTTTTTCAAATAAGATTCATTTGAAGTAAATGGTCAGATAGAAGAAATGGTGGAAGAAGTGAGAGATAGTTGCTTTGGTTGGTTTCATGGTTAAGAAGCCTAAAAGGGATGATGGTTTTAATATCAAGGTCATAATTAGGATCATGGTCAAGTTTCCCATACTATTAAAAATTAGGTAAGGCATATAAGGCCAAAAGGTGATGCTCTCCAAATGAGAGAGATTAAAACGTAGGTTCTAAGGGGTCTGATATGGGAATTTGAGAAGAAGGGATTGATGAGCTAGTTAAATATTAATAAATGGTAGAGGTGTGGTTTTTTTTGGTTGGTTGTGAGGTGGATGAGTGAGGAAGAATAACATAATTAGGTTGATATGTCATGTTGTAAGATACAAAAGGTATAGGGTTGGCTTGTATGGTGATGACTTGACCCTCATGTTTGAACTTAACACATCAATCAAAGGTTGATGGGATACAACTCATGGCTTCAATCCAAGGTCATCCAATTAAAATGTTGTATTAGAACTCAACTTCCATTATGTTAAGAGTTATGGAAGCATTCAAGGTTCCAAACAGATGTTAAGGATGGTTATTCCCAAGGTTGTGACCATAGTATCATTAGAAGAATGGAGAAGTATTGAGGTTTTCAACATGATGTTCTTTGGTAGTTCTAGTTGGTTATAAGCATGAGAGGATATAATTTTAATACTAGCTCCTCCATCAATCATCACCCTTTTGATGTGGGTTTGATTTATGTATGTTGTGATGAAGAGAGGAGGGTCTGGATCATCAAGGTGATTAGAAGGTATTAATGAATCCTTAAATGTGATAAGGGAAGAAAGCCAAAGGGTTCCAACAAAGGTTATAAGGGGTTTAGAGTCTTTGGGTTAAATATATATAGATTACAAGGCCTTTGTCAGTGTTTGGTGATGATGGGGTGAGGTGTTTATTAGTTTATATAGGCTCATCTTCACTAGTGTTTGGTTAAGTTATTTTAGAACTACTCATTGGATAGAATCAAAAGGGTTGGAGGTAGGGGTACCTATAATGGATATTCTAGGTTTTGGTGATGGTGAAGGTAAAGGTGAAGGTGGAGGTGTTTGAGTTTGGTTGAAAGGTTAAAGGGAGGAAGGATATGTCCATGTAATGAAAACCTTGTCTTTCCCCTTATCCTTTTTTTGGGAATAATATTGGGTAACATATGGATAGTGTGGATGATGGGAGGTGTTGTGCTATAAGGTTGTTTTAGTTCCTTCTCACTACTAGGTGAGACTGAAGGAGTGGGTAAGTGTTGAATACATTCATTTGGTGGTTGGGTTGGTAATGGGTTCAAGGGAGGTTTATCTAACAATAGATCATCCTCATCCCATAAGATATGGATAAGTGCTTGGAGATATTTGTATTTCTCTATGTCATGTCTAGGTGTCCTATAGTATGAGTAGATTAAACTATCATTTTAATTAAGATGGATTTGGTTTCAAAGGGTAAAAAGGGTCTGATGTGTGGTAAGATTATGAAAGAGGTTTGTAACAACCTTTATAAAATGGTCTAATAAGATTCAAGCAAAGGTGTTGAGTGTGATTGGTTTTTTATGGGGGAGCCTTCTTAGAAGTAGGCTTCATCATAAGGGTTGTGGGTGGTAGGATGGCTTTGGTAGGTAGGTTTAATTAGGATTGTTTGGTTTTTGATAGTTGGGGTTGATTGGTGATAATATATTTGGAGGTGGAGGCTTTAAATGTGAAAAATTTGAGGTGGATGACTGAGATGATGAAGGTAGATAGCTTGGTTAAAAATGATGGGGAGGTTGATGTTTTATAATGCGTAGGTAAAGATAGAATAAATGGAGGGAGTTTTATTTGGATAGTCTTGGAAGAGTTAGACTTATTGATAGAAAGATGATATATTAGGATGGAAGAAATATGGGGTCCTAAGATAGTAGGTAAGAGGGAAGGATGTGGTATAATTCTAGTTCTAGGTGGTTTCACCTTCATGATTAGTTTGGTCAATGTTTTCTTTGGTGGACTAGATGGGTTTTAATCTAACTTCAAAGATGGGTATAGAGGGATATGATTAATAAGTACCCATAGGTTCTTGATAGGTTTGGTTAAAGAGGCATAATGTGATTTGACAAGTTTAGAAGGAGGTAATTTGGATGATTCTTCCATAGTTTTATTGGAAGAGGTACTTAATTAAGGGATTGAGGTGATGATAGGTTTAATGGTGGATGAAATTGATGTTAAGGGTTCATATTTGTTTTGGTAAGGAAGCCCAAGATAGTAAAAAAATGTGCCTTGATCCAAATTGGGTCGAGAAGATAATTCAAGGTTTTGGACCAATCTAGAGAAGGGTTTGTAGATGGGTTTGATCCCTTTGGCATCATATTTAAAGATTTGGTCTGAGCTGAGGGAGTGGTTTTTTCATATTTGTCCTTGATGAAAGGCTCTAAGATTTGGGAAGATGTTTCCTTCGTGGAAGGAGTAAATAAGGTGATCTCTCCTTGTGGAATGATTTCCAAAGAGGGAGTGGATGCTTCCATGGTGGGTGAGAAGGGTGTGATTGGAAGGGATGCCTCCCTTGGTATTTATATCAATGAAGAGGTGGGTATGTCTATTGTATCCTTAAGTGAAGGAGAAGAGGTGGTTATTTCCTTTATTTGGGTGTCCAAATGAATGGAGTGTGATTCCACCACTTTAATAGGTGGAGTGGAGGAAGAGATGATTGAGGTAGTGGTTTCATAAATGATGGGTTTGCTAATAATCACATTGATCATATGGACCTCACATATGTGAGATGATTTTGGTTTGTTGTTATCATAGTTGGTATTAGGGGCATGATTAGGAAAAGGTTGTTAAAATATATCGAATGACTCAATTGGGGGTCCATTAGGATTGACTAATGCAAGTTATACCTTATCAATTAAGTTTTGGATAATGGTTTTAAAGGTGCTCCACCTACTAATTCCAAGTCTAATGACACACTGGAAGGCAAAAATATCATTGTCATTGTACCAACTAGGCATAGGGTCAGATGCATCAAATTTTAGAGGAGGTTTGATAGGAGGAAGATGTATGAGGTTGGATTTGACAAAATTATCCAAAATTAAATCATCATGACTCCCCTACATGAGTATATTGTTTAGGGGTAGCTTGGTTTCAATTTTGAGTTTGCTATTTGGAGTTAGAAGAGTTGGTTTGGTTGGGTTGGTTGACAATTAGAGGTGGAGAAGGTTTAAGGACAACTATGTTTTTAGATACCTTTGGTTTGGTGTTGGGGTAGTTATATTATTTGGTGGTTTTGAATGAGGAAGGGTCATTAGATTTAAATCTAGAATTTTTATTTCTTAGTTTTAATTTCCCTTCATCAATGGCTCTAATTTCTAATTTGCATGCCATTGTGAAAACCTGATCAAAGGTTTGAAGGTTTGAACTTATAGAGTGGGGGAAATGTTTTTGTCACAAGCTCAAGAGAAAATTTTGATTAACTGAGGTTAGGGAAAAGAAAAAGAGAGATGGTTGATAAGGCCTCTCCATCATAATACAAAATTTACAATTGATTCATCATATTATTTCCTAATGGAGTAGAGGTTGGTAATGGATACCTTATTAGATATATTGATGGATAAGTGGTCTAAAGAGGTTTGGAAAAGTTGGGAAAAGGAAACTATGGAATGCATGTTAAGATAACTATACCAATCCAAGGCTAGTCCAAATAAAGTCATGGGGAAGGTGTGAAGGAGAATAACATCATCATATTAAATTAAATAGAAATAATAGTGAAATTATTTTAAGTGTTATTGGGGGTCCTCCTTTATTTAGAACTTAGAGAATTTAGGTAGTTCCCATTGAGGAGGATAAGGTTAAATATGAATGGATTAATGAATAGGTTTGTTAGAATTTGGTCATAAGATAAGAGGTTATGATCCATAAAGATAGATGACTCTAAGTTTTTTAATGAATGGATTTTCCATTGATGTTAAAAAAATTGAGTCTACCCATCCTAATCTACATAAAATATTACATGAACATTCAGTTTTTTTAGCCCCATGCCAAAAGGTCTTCCTCCTAGCCATACCCATGATGATGCCATCAGAATCATTCTTATAATCACACCATCCAACATTAAAACATACAAATATCCTTATCCATATAAGAGTGAAATTGATAAAATATAATAAGAGTTGTAGTAGGATCCATTCACCACATACAAGGTGAATATTCGTCTCCAGTATTCATGGTACAAAATAAGGATGAAACTTGGAGGATGTGCCCGTATTATAGAGATATCAACAAGTTCACTATAAAAGATAATTTTCATATTCTTATAATTTATGAATTTTTATATAAACTAAATGATGTTGTTTATTTCACCAAATTATATCTTTTCTCTAAGTATCATCAAATTTGGATCTGTGAGGAGGAAATTCCTAAAATAAGTTTTTGTACTCATGAAATCCATTACAAATTTTTGTCATGCCTTTTGGTATTACCAATGCACCATACATCTTTTAGATTTTGATGAAAATATATTTTAGGCCATTTTTGATAAAGTTACTACTTGTGTTTTTTGATGACATCCTTATTTAAAGTGAAAATTTGGAAACCACTTGGAACATGTGAAATATGTACTCTTAGTTCTTGAGTAACATTAATTCTATGATAAACCATCTAAATGTGTTTTTGGAGTCTATGACGTAGAATATTTGGGTCATATTATATCACATGAGGGAGTAAAATTTGATTGTAAAAAAACCCAAGCCATAATGGAGTGGTAGATTCCTAAGACACTCAAGCAACTAAGTGAATTTATGGGGCTAACTAGTTACTATCATAGGTTTGTCAAACACTATGGTAGTATGTATCACCACTCACTTACTTGTTGAATAAATAATACTTCCAATGGACTAATATAGCTAACAAGTCATTTGAATAAGTAAAAATATCTCTGTGTACCATTCCAGTATTGAATACTCCATATTTTTTATAAAACTTTTGTGGTTGAATGTGATGCATCTAGATATGATATGATTTTAGTAATCATGCAATAGGGTAGGCCAATTTACTTTGAATTCATTAATTAAAGGGTAAAAATTGGCTCAAACCTATTTGTGAGGAAGAGATGATGGTTATTTAACATGAAATCAAATAATGGAGAGTTATCTATTACATCATCACTTTCAGGTAAAGACTAATCATGAAAGCCTTAAATATATTGTAGAATAGTGGGTATCCTCTCAACAACAACAAAAATGGGTGACAAAAATGTTAGAATTTTATTTAGAAATATTATTTTATAAAGGAAAATAAAATGTGGTGTTCGATGAACTATGTAGGTGAGATGAACCAGTTGAGGCATTGTTATGTGCCATGACTATTTTCTAGGCACACTAGTTCGAGGAAGGAATGTCAGAATGGGAGAATGATAGTGTTACCCATGTACTTATTTATAATATACATTAGGGTTTAGATGGGATTGAAAATTTTACATGGAATGGGAATTCATTATAGTATAAATATAGATTATATATTTGTCAAAAATCTCTTATTAAACAAATAATCCCTCAAGAACTTATTGCATCTCTACTTCATGGTCACTCGGGCTTTCTAAAAACCTAACATAGAGTCTAGAAGTATTTTTTTTAGGAAGTTCTCAAGGTGGATGTACATAAATATGTGTCTAAATTTATGGTCTATCATCAAAATAAATGCGAAACCATTAAATCCCTATGTGTTTTACAACCCTTATCCATCCTTAGTCAATAATGGGAAGAGGTGCATATGGATTTCATTATTGGGTTACCATGATTTAAAGGTAGAAATTTTATCATGGTTTTTTTTTATATACTCACAAATTATGCTCATTTTTTATTTATCTCAACCATTAGTGGCTAGTAAAATATCTTATGCCTTTCTCACTACAATTCAAAAATTGCATGGTATTCCAAAGATTATTGTTAGTGATTGGGAACCCATATTCACTAGTAATTTTTAGATATAATTATTTGCATGTTTGGGAACCTAGTAGGATCATATATCATCATATCATCCTCAATCATATCTAAGAAATAAGGTATTCAAAATGTGTTTGTAAGGATACATTCGTTACATTATGTTAGATAAATAGGATAAATGGGTTCAATGGTTTCAAATAGCTAAATTGTAGTATAATACATCAATTCATAGTTAATCTTAAATGTATCCTTTTATGGAATTATATGGATAACATACTCCATCCCTCACTTCACCCTTTAAGGCCCACCCAACTGTGTGTACATTGGATGAACACCCTCAACATCAATAGGAAGCTATTGCCAGTTTGCATGAAAATTTAGCTTTGTCCTAGAATCACATGACACAATAGCCAAATCAACATTAGAGTGAGAGAAATTTTGAAATTAGTGATTGTGTATTTTTTTTCTTTGAATAAAGTATGTGTCATTCAAATAATATAAAAAAGGATAAGAAATTATCTCCCAAGTATTATGGACATTATCAAATCTTGAAGAAAATTAGTAATATGGTCTACAAGTTAGAATTTCCTCCATCCACTTGCATTCATCAAGTATTTCATTTATCTTTCCTTAATAAGGTCATTAGACATAGAGTTACCACTCAAACTGAGTTACCAAAATTAGATGAGGAAAGGAAGGTTATTCTCAATCCTGAAGTAGTCCTTTAAATGTGCACTATGTAGCTACTATATAAAATGATTATAACGTATCTAATCAAATGGAATAATCTACCTTTCCAATATGATACCTAAAAGGATGATGCCTTTATGCAAAAACATCTAATATTTTTTCAAATTTGAGTACAACATTATTTTAAAGAGGAAGGGCATGTTATGCCTTTAACCACTGCCATGTTTGTTGATATATGTATCCAAATTATGTCTTGCATAACCCTTTTGCATATCATTTAACATTTATATATGTAATCACATGCTTAGTACTATGGGTTGTAAATGGCCTTGGTAGATTATAAATAATAGGTAGGGTTAGTTTTTATTCATCATATTGGAGTATTCATTTCTTATTACAAGCATTTGTGAGGATGCCCCCTCTAAGTGGCTTATCTATTATTCATATTTTATGATATATCTCCATATCATTATGATATATTATTTTTATTATACTTATTTGGTGATTTGATATCATTAAAAATAAACATTATTGAACAAGTTGACTCTATTCATTATTTATTCTTCAGCACAGAGGTTTTTTTAGAAATCATTCGATTTAATCAACTATTTTGTAAAATTTGAATGTAGAAATTAAACACTATAATATATAAATATGTAATATAAATCATCTTAAAGCCCAGACAAATTCTTTTCTCATAACTCTTTTGTTGGAAATATTATTTTCATTGATGTCAAAAGGGAAATTATAATCATGTCATTAATGCTTAGGGATGAATATGGTGATTATGGTGATCCTATCAGAGGTCAAGGATTATTGGACTGCTTGTGTGCATGAATGGAATTCATCTAGTTCTTCATATTTTTCAACTATACATTTTGGGTCTATGATAGAATAGATGAGAAGGCATTTTACAAACATCACCATTGCCACATGTGATTGAGTATGAGGGAGTTGGTTATATGCTTGTGATCACATTAGTCCCTAGTTTTTAGGTACTAGATTTGAAGCCAAGAGATGAAATGTAGTTAAGATATGGGCATGCAAAGTTGGTTACTAAGACAAAAATCAATAAGTTTATATACTTGGCCAAATTTATAAAAAGGTTAAACAAAGCCATGTAAGCATATTGATGAGGTCAGTTTTTGCACACAAGGAGGTGTAAAGAAAAATTGATAACATGGGTCTATTCATTTTTGTATCTAGTCTATATGTGCTAAATCTCAGGTCATGTGACTTAGCATGACAAAAGATATGTTTGAGAAAAGTAGGGATCCAAGGAATTTTAACAATAAGAGAAATTAGTTACAAAAAATTACAATGCAACTAGCTACATTTTCATCTCATTTTCCATTTAATAACCTCCACTTTTTCCTTTGAGTCCTCTTCTCAACACTAACACTGCTAATATGGGGGTTAAATCAATTTTGCCAAAAAGTGTACTTGTACAATTTTTATGGTAAGGATTCACTCACTTGGATCACTCAAATTGAAAATCTATTTGATTTGTACCAAAATCCTATCTCTCAAAAGGTGGCCATGGCATCTTTGTCTCTAGAACCTAAGCCATTTAGTTGGTGTTATTGGATGTGTGCTCAAAATAATAAGACTAGTGTTCCTATTACATGGTCAGTATTCTATGATGAACTAATGTTCACTATTATCATAATATTTATAAAAACTACTTTAGCTAGTTAACTAAGTTGTGACAAAAAATCATAGTGAAGGATTATATTCATCAATTTTAAAATCTATTCTTATGTGTGGAGGAGATAACTAAGGTAAATTTAACCAACCTTTTTATAGGTGGACTAAAAGATAGTATTTAATTAGAGGTTTGCATGTTTAACCACAAAACCATATCTAAAGCTATATCAAGGGCATGTTTAATAGAAGAAAAAGAGATGAGCAAATGTTATCCTTTTAATACTATATAAAAATGTACCTTCCCAACTCCATCACTACCTCAACCTACCAATTTTTACACTATAACAAATTGAGGAGAAGCATACCAAAGAGTTATGTTGTGGTTGTGATATCAAATGAAGAAAAGGCCATCGATGTGTTGAAAATAAGTTATTTTACATTGAAAGAGCCATGAGGATGAAGAAGATGAGGAGGCATTTAGTGAGTGTTTTCAAGGACCCAAGGATGAAGCAGAATATTCTCAACCTACTATCTCCTACCATGCCATTGTAGGTATTTCTACTCCTTATAATATTTAAGTGGTGGGTTTACTTAATAAACATAAGGTCATGATGTTGATTAACTTAGGAAGTACAAATAATTTCATCAATATTAATTTGTCTGCTCATTTGAATTGTTTCATCCACCCATCCCTAGAATTTAAAGTCATGATTATAGATGGTGGTATAGTTAATTATTCTAGAAAATTATATAGTATTAAGTTATAAATGAGGGACTATCTACTAGATTCTCTTATGTTTTTTATTCCTATGGTTAGGAGTGACATTATTTTGGGAGTATAATGGATCACCACATTGGGTAATATTGAGTTAAATTTCCAAAAACTATTAATGTTCTTTCATATTGAAGGCAAGCTAGTGTAACTATAGGTATTATTATTTAAATCTCCACAAGTGGTTAGTTCACATCAAATGACCAAGATGCTAAAAGGGTGATAAAATATTTGTGGTGAACGAATTTTCCATTGATTTTCAAAATACTGAGTCTACCCATCCTGATCTATAATAAATATTGCATGAACATTTGGTTATTTTTAGCCCCATGCCAAAAGGTCTTCCTCTTAGCCATACACATGATGATGACATTAGAATCATTCTTAGAATCACACCATCTAACATTAGACCATAAAAATATCTTTATTCCTATAAGAGTGAAATTTATAAAATAGAACAAGAGTTTTAGGAGGCATGATCCTTTCACCACATACAAAGTGAATATTCTTCTCTAGTAGTCATGGTACAAAAGAAGGATGAAACATGGAAGATGTGCCCATATTATAGAGAGATCAACAAGTTCACTATAAAAGGTAATTTTCATATTCTTATAATTTATGATTTTTTATATGAACTAAATGATGTTGTTTATTTTACCAAATTATATATTTACTCCAAGTATCATCAAATCTAGATATGTGAGGAGGAAATTCCTAAAACAACTTTTCATACTCACAAAATTCATTACAAATTTTTATCATGCCTTTTTGTATTACCAATTCACCATCCACCTTTTAGAGTTTGATGAATATATATTTTAGGCCATTTTATATAAAGCTAATACTTGTGTTTTCTAATGACATCCTTATTTAAAGTGAAAATTAGGAAACCACTTGGAACATGTGAAATATGTACTCTTAGTTCTTGAGTAACATTAATTCTATGATAAACCATCTAAATGTGTTTTTGGAGTCTATGAAGTGGAATATTTGGGTCGTATTATATCACATGAGGGAGTAAAATTTTATTGTAAAAAAACCCAAGCCATAATGGAGTGGTAGATTCCTAAGACACTCAAGCAACTAAGTGAATTTATGGGGCTAACTAGTTACTATCATAGGTTTGTCAAACACTATGGTATTTTTGTAGCACCACTCCTTTTTTAATAAATAATGCTTCCAATGGACTAATATATCTAACGAGGCATTTGAGTAGATAAAAATAGCTCTTTGTACCATTCTAGTGTTCAATACTCTATATTTTTATAATACTTTTGTGGTTGAATGTGATGCATCTAGATATGATATGAGTCTAGTAATCATACAATAAGGTAGGCCCATTTCCTTTAAGTTCATCAATTAAAGGGTAAAAATTTTCTCAAACACATCTATTAGGAAGAGATGATGGTTATTTAACATGAAATCAAATAATGGAGATTTTATCTATTACGTCATCACTTTCAGGTAAAGATTAATCATGAAAACCTTAAATATATTTTAGAATAGTTGGTATCTTCTCAAGAACAATAAAAAAGGGTGAAAAATATTAGAATTTGAGTTATAAATATTCTATAATAAATGAAAATAAAATGTGGTGGTCGATCAACTACCTAGGAAAGATGAAATAGTTGAGGCATTGTTATGTGCCATGACCATTTTCCAGGCACACTAGTTCGATGAAGCAATGTCAAAATGGGAGAATAATAGTGTTACCCATGCATTGATTTAGAATATACATCAAGGTTCATATGTTATTGAAATGTTTAAATGGAATTGGAATTCATTATGGTACAAAGATATAATAAATATGTGTCGAAAATATCTTCTTAAATAAAGAATCCCTCAAGAACTTCTTGCATCTCTACTTCATGGTCACTTAGGCTTTTTAAAAACTTATAATATAGTCAAGAAGATTTTTTTTAAGAAGTGATCAAGGTGGATATACATAAATATGTGTCTAAATGTATGGTATATCATCAAACTAAATGTGAAACCATTAAATCCATAGGTCTTTTACAATCCTTATCCATCCCTAGTCAGTAATGGGAAGATGTGCATATGGATTTCATTACTGGGTTACCATGATCTAAAGGTAGAAATGTTATCATGGTTTTTGTGGATATACTCACAAATTATGCTAATTTTTTATTTATCTCAAGCATTTTTGGCTAGTAAAATAGCTTATGCCTTTCTCACTGCAATTAAAAAATTGCATGGTACTCAAAAGATTGTTGTTAGTGATTGGGATCCCATATTCACTAGTAATTTTTAGATAGAATTATTTGCATGTTTGGGAACCCAATTCGATCATAGATAATCCTATAATACTTAATAAAATTGAAAAAATAAGGTATTCAACATGCATTTGTAAGGATACCTTCATTGCTTTATGTCAGATAAATAGGATAAATGGGTTTTATGGTTTCCAATAGTTGAATGGTTGTATACTACATCAGTTCATAGTTCATCCAAAATGTCTCCTTTTATGGAATTAAATGGATAACATCCTTCATCCCTCATTTAATCATTTAAGGCCCACCTAAAGGTTTGTGCACTAGATGAACACCTTCAACATCAATAAGAAGATATTGCTAGTTTTCATGAAAATTTAGATTTGTCCCAGAACCACATGAAGCAATAGCCAAATCAGCATTGGAATGAGATATTTTGAAATTAGTGATTGGGTATTTTTTTTATTATAATAAATTATGTGTCATTGAAATAATAGAAAAAAGGATAATAAATTATCTATCAATTATTTTGGACATTATCCAATCTTGAAGAAAATTGGTATTATGGTCTGCAAGCTAGAACTTCCTCCATCCACTTGCATTCATCTAGTATTTCATGTATATTTTCTTAAGAAGGTCATTAGACATAGATTTACCAATCAAACTAAGTTACCAAAATTAGATAAGGAAGGGAGGGTTATTCTTGATCCTGAACCAGTCCTTTAAATGTGCACTATGTAACTACTATCTAAAATGATTATAGAGTATCTAATCAAATTAAATAATATACCTTTTTTAAGATGATACCTAGAATGATGATGCCTTGATGAAACAATATCTAATATTTATTCAAATTTGAGTACAACATTATTTTTAAGAGGAAGGGCATGTTATGCCCTCAACCACTATCATGTCTATAGATATATATAGCCAGATTATGTCTTACATAACCCTTTTGCATATTAGTTAACATTTATATATGCAATCATATTCTTAGTAGGGCAGCCTATGGGTTGTAAATGGCCTTGGTAGATTATAAATAAGAAGTAGGGTTAGTTTTTAATCATCATATTAGAATATTCATTTATTATTACAAGCATTTGGGAGGATGCCCCCTCTAAGTGGTTTATTTATTATTCATATTTTATGATATATTTCATTGTCATTACGATATATTATTGTTATTATACTTATTTGTTTATGTAATATCATTACAAATAAACATTGTTGAACAAGTAGACTTTGTTTATTATTTCTTCTTCAGCACAGAGGTTTTTTCAGAACTCATTCGATTTAATCAACTAGTTTGTAAAATTTGATTGCAGCAATTAAACACTATAATATATAATTATGTAATATAAATCATCTTCAAGCCCAAAACAATTCCTTTCTCATATCTCTTTTGTTGGAAATATGATCGTCATTGATGTCAAAAGGAAAATTATAATCATGTCAATAATGCTTAGGGATGAATATGGTGATTATGGTGATCCTATCATATGTCAAGGATGATTGGAATGCTTGTGTGCATGAATGGAATTCATCTAGTTCTTCATATTGTTCAAATAGACATTTTGGGTCTATGATAGAATATATGAGAAAGCATTTTACTAACATCACCATTGCCACATGTGATTGAGTATGGAGGAGTTGGTTATATGGTTGTGATCACATTAGTCCCTATTTTTTATGTGCCAAATTTGAAGCCATGAGATGAAGTGCAGTTAAGATATGGGCATGCAAAGTTGGTTACTAAGACAAAAACCACTAAGTTTCTATACTTAGCCAAATTTCTAAAAAGGGTTAGACAAAGCTAAGTAAGCATATTGATGAGGTCAGTATTTACACACAAGGATGTGTTAAGAAACAATGATAACATGGATCTATTCATTTTTTTACCTAGTTTATATGTGCTAAATCTCAGGTCATGTGACTTATCATGACAAAATAAATGTTTGAGCAAAGTAGGGCTCTAAGTCATTTTATCAGTTTTTTCAAACATAGTCAAATTTATAGGTTGCAAGATAAATATCTATAGGCACTTTTATAATTCCTTATATTTCACATATGAAGGCTTTAAGATAAAATGAATATATGGATGGAATCCCCTATGTAAGAGGATCATATGCACTAATTTTTAGGTCATGTAACTAAGCATTACAAGAGTTATTCAAAGACAATGTTGGCCTTTTAGGCAAGTTTGAGGCATAGATAACTATGTGTTAGAATAACATAAGTGAGTATAATAATGGTGTTATATCTCACACACACAAAGTATTTAGAAAGAATTAAGCATATGGGTTTTTTCACTTTCATGCCTAGTTTATATGATCTAAATTTTAGACTAGGCAATTGAGCAAAGTAGAAGATATGAAGGTAAAAAGTTTGCCTTCAAGGAATATTGAAATGGTCTCCATACCTAGTCAAATAACATAAGGTAAAGTTTGAGCTAGTTTGAATATCAATAGTTCATGCTTAATCAAACATTTGAGATCTAACGGAGCATGATGAAGTCAAAGTGTTAAAGGTCCCTCTATGTGAATGTGTAAGTGACAAGTTCCACAATTATGGTGAATAGATAGCTAATCAATATTGAAACTTAAAATCAAAAGGTTAACAAGCAATGCAAGGATGCCAAATGTATCAATAGAAAGAATTGATAGCTATGTACATAAGGCACACACTTACACCAAGTGTCATATCCTTGAGGGTTAGATAGATATAAAGATTGAGCTTGTTAGAAGATATAATGGTGTGTGGGTGATCATGTAAAGGATATCCAATATAGAAAATGGACTCAAATTCTATAAAGTGATATGTGTTTATTGACATAGTAGCAAGTTAAATATTGAGCAAGTTTGAGAAGATTACTTAAGTGAAAGTGATATAAAGATATAGGAAGGTGTGAGATGAGGTCAAAGTGTCAAATTTTAATGAAAAATTCAAGGCAAAGTTCATGCATCTTCAAAGATCCAATGGCACATAAAAGCTTAGAAGAGAAAGATCCAACAGAGTGAGTGGACTGAGATGGAATAAAAAGATCTATGTTTAAAATATTGACATAGAAAAGGTTTATAAGTGTACAAAGATATAATGGATAACATGAGTCTTTATGAAAGTGATCAAATAGATGCATTTTAAATTTGAGTCAATTTAATAGAGACCATTGGATCAGGGCATCAAAGGCAAGATTAATGATTGATATTTAAAGTCATGTCCAAACAAATGGTTAGTTGGAAAAACATGTAGGAACTTATGTATAAGCTCTATATCTCAACACAAATAATGACATTGATCGATCCAAATGATCAAATATCCATTAAAGTGCCTATACATACAAAACTTCAGTCTAACATATGCTAAAGATAGTAAAATGACCTATAATTATGATGTGCTACATGGATTTGAGACATGAGAAACTTATAGCTTAAATCATAATGGAATAGATTATAGAATTGGTGTGATGTGTTAACACTCTAAGTGTGAACACATAGAAGATGTGGAACCCTAGATCTATTGTTTATATATATGATATCTAGGATAAATAAAAATGTTTCTTGAATAATTAATTTTTATATAAGCCAAATTGAATATAGATAGAGGAAGAGACCAAAAGAAAATGTAGTGTGTCAAATATAAAAATATAAATATAAAGAACCAGAGGGGGTAGAGAAGAGCAGAGAGGAAGAAAGGCACAATAAGAATGTGTAGAGTATGATTAGTTGTAGATTAGACCTATAACAAAGATAAGATATTTGGATTCATGTATGAATATAATTTATAAATTAGGGTTGTGGCTCCATAGAAGAGTCTGGTAGGTTGGTATTATTAGATAAGCTGAGTGGGTGTTTAGATTACAGAGTGGGTATTTCCTTAGAGTTGGTGCTATTAAATCAGGGGATTAGTGTCTCTTTAGGATTGGCATCATTAAAAGTGTAATAAGTGAGGTTTTACCAAGTGAGCCATTGAACTATGAGGCTAGATTAGAACAATAATTTATAGAAACTATTCTCACTTTAGTTTTTCCCTTTCGGTTTTCCACATATAAATCTTATGTTATGTGTATTTATGTGTGTATGTGATCTCTAAATTTATATTTTAATTTGTTTATGCTTTTGAATTTACCTTAAAAGGATTAAATTACTAATTTTCATTGATATATTGATTCAATTCCCCTCTCAATATATATTTGTATTCCAATAATTGGTATTAGTGCCTAGGGTTCCTTGAAAGAATCTTAATCAGCTCAGCTAGATCTTGGAATAGTGAACACAATTTGTAGTCAAGAAGGATCTTATTCAAAGGATCCTTTTTAATGGATCCAACTATGCACTTTGGCACATAATAATGGAAACATATCTATCCTCTTTAGCATTTATTGTATGGATGTATGTGGTAAATGGATATATAACCCCTGCTATAAATCCTATTGATTAGGATACCAAGAAGGCATATGAGATAAATGCCAAGGCAAATAATTTTATTCTTTGTGGATTGTCAAACTCAGAGTTTGTCAAAGTTATGCAATATCAAAATAAGAAGACATATAGAGCAAGATAAAGGGGATATATGAAAGAGATGACAAGGTAAATCAAGCCAAGCTAGAAACTTACAAATACAAGTTTGAGAGCCTTAATATTAATGAAGAGTAAAAGATTTCAGACCACCTCCTTAAAAGTAGATGAAATAGTAAATGCAATCAGAGGATTTAAATAAGGAATGAAAGAGTCAATCATTGTCAATAAGGTTTTAAGATCTTTACCATCAAGATATAATTCTAAATTATCTATAATAGAATAAGCAAGACACCTATATAAACTCACTATTGATGAGTTTCATGGGACCTTCATAGCATTCAAAGTAGCCAATCAATTAAAGGAAGAAAAGTATATGTCTAAATATAAGGAGACTGATGAAGAAGAAGCTAAATTTTTTAGAAGACTAAAGAGAGGATTTGAAAAGTATAGAGGTAATTTACACTTTAAATGATCTAACAGTGATAAATTAGGAAATTTTATTACTAAATATCCACATTATAAAAAGGATATATTTGAGTAAGAAGAGAGTATAAAAAAGGTTAAACCCTACTATCCCAAGAAGAACTTATTCAAGAATAAGAAAGGTTTGTATACAAAATAAGATAATGATTCAACAGAAGATAGTGATAGCTCAAATGATGATTATGACTATGATTTTGTGGTAAAGGGAATTTAGTCCATGCTCATGACAATAAGATCAACTTCTATAAATCTAGATCAAGAAGAAGTTGAAGACTCTGATGAAGAAGGAGAAGTGGACCTTGAGTGTGAACTCATCTATGCATTAGATGAGATTGATAAGATGCAAAAACAAAATTCAATGTAGAAAAATCTTGGATATAAGGAAATTCAAAAATGTCTAAAAGTCTTGAGAAATCTAATAAAATGGTAATTATCCTATAGACATAAGTTGAAGAGGCTAAAAGAATAGAAGATGTAGTCAAAATGGAACTAAAATCTAAATCTAACAAATGTGTGAAGCTTGAGGTAGAAATAGTGGCTTTGAGAAAAGAAGATGAAAAAGCAAAAGGTTAACTAGATATAATTCTAAAGCGGATAAGAGGATCAACCATTCTTGATGAAATGATCAACTCTCAAAAGCCCTCAAATGAGAGATCATGTTTACTTTATGAGAAGGGAAAAATTTCCTCAGCTATTACATCTACTAACCTATATAAAAACTTCAAATTAGAAGGAGAATTAGGAGCAAAGAAATATAAAGCTTACAAGGATATAAAGAGAAAATCAAACATAATTGATGTGAGTAAATTTGAACCCAAAAAGAATCTTGAAGAGAAAATGAAGACAAAAGTAGTTGATGTTGATGGATACACCAAGGTAAGAAACTTAAAGAGGGCACAACTTAGAATAATTCCTCATTTTACACAAATTAATGCTATGACTAGGTATTCCTCATCTTTTTATGGTTATTGTCATAGTTATAGTCATTTTGGTCATAGGTATATTTATTTTAGAGTTGTATCTACAAGGAAAACAAATTTTTTAAGTATAAACTCATTTGCTCCTTTATTAGATATAAATATAATGTGATATAATTGTAATAATTTTTGTCACATAGCTAAACACTGTACAACTATGTTTGTAAGATCAAAATTACGCAATATATAGAAAGACATGTCTCCTAGTGTGAATAAACATTTAGAAGTCTCTGATAAATAGAATAAGAGAACATATAAGAAACCCAATGAAGTGTGGAAAGTGAAAAATCAATCCATTATTGCTCAAAATACACTACATACTAAGGATCATAATTTATGGGTAATAGATAGTGGTTGCTCAAAGCATATGACTAGTTATAATAACAAACTCACAAAATTGAGAAAATGTAAGGAAGGATATATTATCTTGGGAGACAACACAATAATAAAGATCAAAGGTAAAGAAAAGTTTAACATAGATGGTAAACTACCTACACATGATGGCCTTTATGTTGAAAAATTAAATCATAATCTACTAAGTGTCAGCTAAATGTGTGATAATGTATATAAAGTCACATTTGATGTATAAGGCTGTAAGCTAAAGAGATATATAAAAATATGTGTAGAAGGGAAAAGGACTGAGAGAAATATCTACAATCTTGTTGAAGTGAATGGTAATAGTTTCTTGATGGGAAAGATTGATGAGAGTTGGTTGTGGAACAGGAGAATGGGTCATGTCAACTTTGATAGTCTAGTCAAAGTGAGTTCAAAAGTGTGTAATAAGCATGCCCAAGATAACCAAACTTATAGATACTACTTGTAAGAAATTTCAACTAGGCAAGCAAACAAGAGTTAGATTTCAAACAAAGGAGTATGCAAATAAAAAGCCTCTAAAATTAGTTCGTACTAATCTTTTTATCCCTACCAAGGAAAGATGATCTAAAGGAGAGTGGTACTTCATGTTATTTATGGATTACTACTCAAGAATGACATGGGTAACCTTTTTCGAGGACAAATCTCAAGCCTTTGAGAGATTGAAGATATTTAGAGCCATGGTAGAAAATTAGATTAGAAGAAAAATCAAATGTTTAAGATCTTATAAAGGTGGAAAATTCACCTCAAATGAATTCATACAGTATTTTGAGAAGTATGGGATCAGAAGGCACTAATATACAATAAGGACTCTTTAGAAAAATGGAGTTTTTGAGAGAAAGAACATAAAAATCAAGGAAATGGATAGAAAAATGCTAAAGGAAGCCAAATTATTGGATGGATATTAGATAGAATAAATCCAAATAGTAGTATACATCTTGAACAAAGTTTAACTAAGGGTAAATAGTGACAGAACTCCCTATGAGCTATGGTATGGAAAGCCTACCTCTATAAAGTACTTCAGAGTGTTTGGAAGCAAATGCTACATCTAAATAAAGGAGGATAAACTAGGAAGATTTGAATCAAGATGTGATGAAGGAATATTTATTAGATATTCCACTCAAATCAAAGCCTATGTATGTTACAATAAGAGGCTACATAAGATGGTGGAGAGCATAAATGTCAACGTTGAAAAATGCATAAAACATGTTGAAACTAATAAGGAAACAAGTAATGAAGAGGTATATCTTTAAGAAGTAGATAGTGAAGATGCTAATGAAAATAATGAAAAATCACCTTCAAAATTTGTTCAAAAGGATCATCCTAAAGAGCAGATAATTGGCATTATGAATGAAGGAGTTAAGATAAGGAGAAGATCTATAATGAACAAGGAGTAAGCTTTGCTCTAATGTCTAAAATTTAGCCTAATAGCTATGTTGAAGTCAATAAGGATGAAAATTGGCTAAAATTCATGGAAGAACTAAGACAAATAAAAAACAAAAAAACTTAGAAATTAGTTCTAAGACCTTATTTCTCTCAATTTCTATTATTTCCTATTTAAAGAAGTAAGAAACTAATAATAAGGTTGTGATATAGAAACTTGGTTATTTTTGCACATGTGGTCTAGATGAGTTTGAGGAGATCCCATTTATCTTAGGAAAGATGACTTATAGATATGAAAACACTAACAAAATGGGTTGTTTTAAATATATTAAGGTGGACTACTTAGCGTGTGCTAGATCCAAGAAGCATGAGCTTGTTAGGAGGCTATAAATCCACTTTTTGATAATAGTTAAGTTGAAAAAGAAAAATCAAATACTTGTATCAAATAATATAAAGACTTGAAATTAAATATAAGAAGGAATGGATGCTTGATAATGAAAATAAATTGAATATAGGAATAGTTGTTTAATATTAGTGCTAAAGTAGGTTATATCAGGTTAAAAAAATAGGTAAGGTCTCTAGAATAGGCAAAGACATATGAAGATAGATTTGGTTGGGGGTAAGTGGTCAAAAATAACTTGTTATTTCTTGTCATAGTGACCATCGATGGTCAGGGTGACCGTCGGTGGTTGGAGTGACTATCGATGATTCCTCTAGATTTTGAAGATATTCAAAAAAGAAGTTGTAGACTAGGTTAGTGATTAGGTAGGAATTTGTTAAAGATACAAGTGTTAGATAGTAGGTGTAGGAAGGTTTGATTTTGGTAGGAAGGTTATAAATAAAAGTAACAAATTGCAAATATAAAGTATACATGTTCTATTGCTAATGGTTGATGGTTAATATTGGATCAATTTTGGTAGAGTAATGTTACTTTACCTTAAGAGCAATTCTAGAAGAGGTTTGGGTCTTTGTTGTAGTTGTTAAATTACCAAAAATAAGAATTGATAAAAATCTTGATCACCTATGTGAAATAGTTTTTGATTTTGGCTATGGATTATAGATCCATATTCACCTCTTACTCCCCTTCTTTTAAATGCAAGGAGAGATGGAGGTAGAAGGTTCCATAAGAGGTTAAGGATACTAATTTTGATGCATCATGATGTGTTAAAAATGAGTAAGGTAAACACATTAAATTGTGTCATGTCAGCCTATTCACAATTAATGTGTTTATTGAGGTGTTCGAGAAGGGACTTGATCATCGATGGTTAGGGTGATCATCGGTGGTCAAGTTGACCATCAATGATCGAGTGTTAAAGGTTAAGTGGTTAGAAAGGGATAAATTAGTGAGTTGGTTATCTAATTAACTAACCTAACTTAGGGACATGGTCATAGGTTGAGTAATGATCTATTTTAGGGGTGTTTTGACATTCAAAACTATAGTGTGTATAATTCTAGTGTCTACATTTTCCACCTTTTCACTATGTAATTTGTTTTATCAAGTTGTAAAACAAAAATTGATTACAGGTTAAAGGTGTAGTTTCCTTAAGTATGGGAGGAGGTGATCCCAATAAAATTAAGAATCAATGAGGTGAAACCAAAATCAAATTAGGGTTTGATAAGTGATAAATGGTGAGTCATGAGGTTGGTGACAAAAGGGTTAGGCATTCGAAGCATAAACATGTGCACAAAATGTGACTAAGTGTGATATATAAGATCATCAAAAGACTAAGTTACCATGGTTGATAAAAATAAGTTTAGTTTTAAAAGGGTAAGTGAGAAGGTAACTAGTCCCTAGCATTAATCATAGATGATTAGGTTATTCCTATGAAGTCTCCAAGATAGGGTCAATGTTATTTTTGGGTATCTGAGGTATGAAGTGTTGCCATAAAAAAACAAATGGCCTGGTGTGCACTAGGTGGCTCAAGTTCAAATGTTCAACATAGCAAGGTTGGTCAATACAATCAAAAGGACCAAAGCAAGGTCAACATAAAATATACAATAATTCAAGCCAAATTGGCCAATCATCAAGGTAGACATGGTTGATTAGTTAAAAAAGGGTATTCTCCAAAAGATCATGGTTAGTTGGAGGAGAATAAGTGATCTCTAAAGGGTGGTTATGGTTTAGTGGAGAAGGGTAATCTTAAAAAGTGGCACAAAAATATAGGTGCCAAAAATGGTTAAAGGGGGGCATCCTGAGTGTTGATAGTCAGGGGTCCCAAACTTAATCATCGATAATTATCTTGACTATTGATGGTCAGGGGGAATCCCTAATTGGATGATAAAAGTAAAGAATAGAAAATCATTTTCACTTTTATCTATTGACTTCTTTGACTCCTATACATTTGTAAGTTTGGCATTTTCTCAAGAGTACTAATACACTAGGGTCAATGTATTGATTGGGTGATTGATGATTGGTTGAGTGCTAGTGAGGTGGACTAGAGGATGTAAGGCAGATAAGGATGTGCCTGAGTAGTGGGAGCTAGGATTATTCATTAATGATGGTCATAGAATGAGGTAGGGTATGTTTTGAATCGATTATTTTAGTTGTTTTTTATTAATTAATAGTTGAATTATGTTAGTGTGTTGTTAGTTGGGGATGGTTTTTGGTTATTCCCTAGGTCTGAGGATAGCTTCGATGTTTAGTTAAATTTTATTATGAAAGTTAAAATTAGGTGGGTAGATTAGGTTTAGAGGGGGTGAGGGAGGTATTAAGTTATTGGTTTTGTAGTTAAAATGGGTTTTGGGTGTTTTTAGGGTAGGTTGGGGTTATGTATGTTCCACTATCAGTCACACATAGTGACTATCAGTGGTCATACCTAATCATCAATGGTCATAGTCAACCATTTATGGTTGAATAATAGAGGCCAAAGGGCTAGATAACCATCAGTAGGTGACTAAATAGTTTAGTGTGTTGATAAAAGAGTTAAAGGGTTTTCATAAAATGTTTAGAGTAGTGTGTTTGATAAAATATGAAGTGTAGTGTTTGAGTTTGTAAATGTTTTTAGGATTTATAATGTTAAGGGTAACATTAGAATAGGTTAATGTTAAGTTTATCTAGGTTGATAAAGTGGGTGATACAAGTTGATAAAAAGGGTTGTTTAGGTTGATAAATAGGTTTATTAGGTTGATAAAAAGGTTTATTAGGTAGAACGAATGAGATGAAAAGGATGTTGTTAATGGGAAAATTAGTTAAAATAGAAATCTAAGTTCATTTTCTAATTATTTTACAGGCATAGGATATGATCTAGATGTGGGATCAGGTCCTTCAGATCTTTGTAGAGATTTATCAGGGGATGACTGAGGATGAATGGACATACATGGAGGATGTCAACCTTAGTATGATGAGCCATTCCTAACATGTGTCACAAGATGTAGTAATTATTATGGACCAAATAAAGAGATGGGATCCAACCACCAACACATTATTATTGCTAATGAGTGAGATGAACATCCTATTAGAGGATGTACATAAGATTACACATCAACCCATTCAAGGGGAGCCTATATATCATGTTTAGAGCAAGGAGAGGGATGATCATATGATTATGATATAACATGGTTGAGGGTTTAGTTATAGACCTCTATATCAGAGAGCCCAAGATGACAAATGGCTTATGATGATGATGATGGTAGTGTCATGTTTTACATTTCTAGATTTGAGTAATGGGTAGTTTCCTTATCTACTACTTGGATTTTTGATGGAGATGTTGCTTGGTCAAATAGTTTTTTATGGGCACCAATTTTGTTGGTTTAGATTTATAGAAAGTTATGGGTGTTTTGAGTACATTAGAGATATGAAATTAGTGTGGGATTTATTTTTCACTATTGGGATTACAAATATATCATGGTTTTGAGACTGTTGGGGCCACTATGGGAGGGGTATTCCTAGATGGACTTCATGATGGGGTTTATATGGTAAAGGGATGACTATGTACTAATAGGAGATGGAGGGGATGTGCAAGACATAAATTGATTTAGGGAGGAATTGGAGGCCTTGGTGGTTAGTGTTTTATTTTGAAGGCCATATGTGGGATTTTTGAGGTAGGCCCACTACACTTGGCACATTTTGTCATTGAAGAGTTAGAGGTAAATTTATGGGAAGAGAGAGGGTGACATTGAGCTCATCCTATTTAAAATTTTTTGTAGGTAGTTTGGCCTAGTACAGAGGATCCCAAATCCATGCTCAAAGTATAAGAGGGAGGATGTTGATTTTTTTCTTCATAAACCATAGCTAGAGGAGGTGGTTTTAGATCATGAAGAGTTTCTAGTTAGAGTAAAGATTTATCATACCAATTTTGTTGATGTGTATAAAGCATGGTACTATGCCATTTATGTAGCTACAAATTTTGGATGGGATGGTGGGGGTATGAAACACATAGATGTGGATCTAGCTGGTGTGGGATCATAAGTGTAAGTATAGGGAGGTGGCCTTGATGGATATCTAGGAGCAGCACTGGCTACTATACAGGTGTAGATCATTATGTTATAAGGATAGGTGGCCACATTCTAGGGATATATTGTGACATTATAGGATCAAGATGTGAATATGATAGGGGAAAGAGACTAGGCCAAGACTTCACTTGGCTTCATGACCTAGGAGAGGGACTCTCTAAGATAGGGAGGAGAAATGGAAAAATTAGAAAGACCACTAGGGAGTATCTTTATGGCATGGTATTTGGCCACCATTGAGGTGTTATGATATTATGAGGCAATATATTTGATGTAGTATCCATAGGATCCCCAATGGGGTGAGTATAGATCTAGCTTGGTCAGTGGTACAGGTGTAGTGACTCTAGGTCAATGGGCCACATCATTGGGTGGGAAGGCAGGCACATCAAGGAGATAGACACTAGGTGGTAATGATTCCCCTAGGGAATGACATTATATGATATGTTATGTTTAGATATATATATACATGATTTTGATACTAATATGTGTGTTGATGAAGTGACATGTATATTTTGAGAGAGAGATATGTAAATTATTACATATACTATTTATTATGATGACATGATGTATATGATATGTATGATGTGATTTTTATGGTTCATGATGATTATGCTTATGAGATGTAGACTCACTAACTTAGACATGTGATGATGATGGATGATGCTTGGTTATACATGTTTATGATTATGTGATGTTTGTGATTTGTATATGACTATGATGATGTTTATGGTTATGGTTTATGATTATAGATGTGATGTAGTTAATGATGTTCATGATTATATATGGTTTGATTATTGTTATTGTTGTGGTTTATGATTATAGATGTTTTATTTATGATTATGATGTTGATGATATCACATAAAGTAGGTTAGATAACCATACTATATGTGATAAAAGAGATAAAAATCACAAGTCTAAGTAAATACATGAACCTTTTATGAGAGGATAAGTAATAGAGCATGATGCTTCTTTGTTGGCAAAGACAAAACAAGACCTAAAGCTAGATTGGTGTAAGGACCATAATATTTTCAAATGATTCACATTATCATGTGTTGGTTGATAAAATGGTATCTTTATCATATCATGTCAAGTAAGCTATGAATCTCTTGATTTGTAGATGGTACAAAGGGGATATGGGTGGTAGTTGGTGTGAAGGGTGAATGGGTAAGGTAACCTTATGTGGGTTAGTTTAACCCTACTATATGTGACCTAAGAACCATAATAGACAAGTTCATGTTTTAATACAAGGTGTAGATTTATTGATGCAATAAGTTTACTAATGATACTGATGTTAGGTCTTTTGTTGCTTTGTTTTTATAGGTTTGTAAAGTTGATCGATGAATGAAGCTTCAAATTATTTCTTTTTATAAATTTTACTTAGCAAAACTTCAAGGGATTGGTCTAAGTCTAGATTACTTCATTTTATTAGCTATCCTTCATGGGAGAAGTCTATCTTTTTAAATATTTTTCAAATTTTGCATAGTTGTCCTTCAAGGGAGCAGTTTACATCCTAGAGATGTTTTACCCAAGGGATATTTTAGTATCCTAAAGTTTGTTGATGCTAGGTTTTACATGGACAAGTCAATATAGGCTTGATGGTTTACCTTTATGAGGGAAAGACCTAAAGCACAAGAGGGTAATGATGGGTGAAGGGATGGTTTGAGAGACAATGATCATGGGATTTCATCTGATTAGCGATGAAAAGTATCCATGAGAACCATGTCCATGTCATTGGTAGAGTTATGGTATGCATATTTAGGATTAGGCTATGACTATGACAGCTAATCATATGATTTTATGTTATAATTAGTTATACTCATAGAGAAGGGGTAAAGGTGTGCGGGAAATGAAAATATCATAAATGAAGGAATGATCTTAAGTTAGACAAAAAGGTGAGTTTTAACCTTGTTTAAAAAAAGAAAGGATGTAGATGTGAATAATTAAGAGGCTCAAGTTCTGGTTTGCCTTTGAAAGAGGACAAATGATAATCTCTTGATGCATAATAATGGATTATGATGTAAGGTCTAAACTAATTGAAATAAAACCTTCCTCACATGATTTTATCCATATTGGTCACATGTTGATTTTCTTTTAGGATGAGGTCTCTGATGTTGAATTATCAATCTTTTAGGTGCTTGTTATAGGCATGCTTGATTCATTATTAATAGACATGAAGATGGTTAAGCATAGATAGACAGTGTTCATCAAGTAACTCAAGTTGTGATAGATGATCTTGATGATAGTCACTTTTAGAAATGATGTCTTGTAAGGATATGTGAAGAGAGGGAATCTAGACTTCAAGAGGCAAGACTGTGTTTTCTCTAAAGACTAGATAGAAAGGGGTAACACTCATAGAGGTTCAAATGTTAGTGTAATAGGCCCATAAAGCAAAAGGGATGTGTAAGTGCCAATCTTGACTAGAAACACTTTGGTCAACATTTTGTTGAGTATTTTTTTAGAGATTTTCACCTATCCATTTTCTTTTGGATTGTAAGATGAGTAAAAACTTAATTTGATGTCAAATGCATCACAAAGACTTTAGAATTTTTTTTTTGTAATATTTATTTTTATTGGTGATATATTTATGGGGAATACCAAAATGGTGAATGATATGATGGTTGATGAAGTCAATAATATTTGCTACTTTGGTCAAAATGATAGGGATGGCCTCCACCCACTTGGTGAAATATTTAGTGGTAGTGATGATGGTGTGGTGATGCTATGAGTAATGAAGATTAATTTCCCTAATGAGATCTAGTCCCCATTACCACAAGGGCCAAAATTAATTGGATAATTGAAGGTAATGGGTTGGCACATGATGTAAATTGACATGTTGACATTTAACAAACTTCTTTACATAATCATAATAGTCCAAGTTGAGGGTGGGACAATCATATTCAAGGTAAATGATACATTTAGTGATAGCTAGATCACTAAAGTGTCCCCCATAGATCTCATTATGCCTTTCCTTGATATCATAGGAAACTTCATGACTATGAAAGCAATAGAGAAGAATGTTGTTGAAACCACATTTGTAAAGGATTCACCCTAGTATGGTATAATGAGAGGTACTCTGAACAAAAGCTCTTCAAGCATTCTTAGAGAGGTTGGGAGGAATGATGTCAAGGTTGAGGTACTCAAAGATTTGTTGATACAAAATTTATAATGGATATTCCTTCACATTACATATGGTAGGGAGGTTAGATTAGATATAAGAAGGTGTGATAAATTGATGAATGGTGACAAAGAGTTTGGAATTGGGGGGTTGAAATGGGAAGAGGGAAGCAAGAGAAGCCAATTTATCCATGAATTGATTGGTAGATCATGGAACCAATTGGATAAGGTAATGATTGAAGGATTCCAAAAGTATAAAAAATAATTATTTTTACCCTTATAATACATTGGTAGGATCCATTCACCTAGTTGACCACAAGTTGGGATTCACTAAAGACACTGATTAACTTAAATCCCAAGGCTAGAGTGGTTTGAATACCTATCATTAGGGATTCATACTCAGCCATATTATTTGTGCACTAAAAATCAAGTTTGAAAGATAGGGTAAAAGGTTCACTATCAAGGGGAATGAGAATAACTCTAAAAACCCCACCATACTAGCACATCAAGCTATCAAAGAACATGGTCATTTTGTAGGTGATGTATTCTTGACAAATAGTTGCAATGGACTCATTTAGAAATACAAGATGAAGTGGTTATTTGTTTTGTAGAGAAGCTTCAACCAATTAAATGAAAATGACTTGCCATTTATTAGACTTCTATTGGATGAAATTGAGATCAAAATCAGCTAGGAGGATGAGGCACTTAGGCATACATTGTTCATGGTATGGTTTAGAGTGCATGTAATTTAGAGGGTCAGTATGGGTGGTGACATAGGTTTTGTGATTGAGGAGCTAATGAAAATTTTTGGTAGCTATGAATACTAGGGTGAGGAAAAGCTTCTTGGTATGTGTGTATCGAGTCTCATACTCTATAAGTGTTTGACTTATCTAATAGACTGCTTGTTCTCTGCATTGGTCATCATGGTGATCAAGCAATTCCCCTAAGGAATGGTCCTTGGTGGAGATATAAAGGTATAAGGGTTTTTACTCTTTAGGAGGGGTAAGAATAGGTGGAGAAATAAGGTACTCTTTGAGTGAATAAAATACTTATTAGCATTCATTAGTCCACTTAAAAGATGTATCTCTCTTGAGATGATGGTGACAAGGTTAACATCTATCTGATAGTTAAGAAATGAAATGATGGATGGATTGAAGCTTCCCATATAGGCTATGGAGTGCTTAATGTGGATTACAGGTGGCATGCCCAAGATTTCTCTGACTTTGGTAGGATCCACTTTCATTCCTTGGAGAGGGATGATAAATTGAAGAGGCTTTATAGATAAGACCCCATAAATACATTTCTTGGGGTTGAGTCAGACATGAAAGTAGATTAGGCATTCAAAGATAATTTTGATAACTTATAGATGATCCTTATGTTATTTTGATTCCCAATGAGATCATATACATAGTCCTCTATGATTTTATGGATGAGATCATGGAGGATGTAGGTCATTACACACTTGTATGTTACTCTATCATTATTTAGACCAAATGAAATGACCCTATAGTATAAGGTTCCCTATGGGGTGATGAAATAATTCTTATGTTGATCTTTAGGGGAAATCAAGATTTCATTATATCCCAAGAAATAATCCATGAGAGATAACATCTCATGGCTAGTTTTAAGATCAAAGAGCTAGTCAATATTAGGCAAAGGGAGGTCATCCTTTGGGAAAAGAAGATTAAAGTCACAAATGTCAATATAGAGGTAGAATCCCCTTATGGTTTTGGTAATATTAATAATGTTAAAAAACCATTGAGGATAGTCAATGTGTTGGATAAAATTTATAGATAAAATGCATTGAAACTCTTCTTTGACTAAAAGGGCTATATGAGGGTGCATCTTACAAAGTTTTTGACTAACAGAATTACCATCATGATGGATGATGATTTTATGGAGAGATATAAAAGGGTTGATCCTAGGCATATTCTGACAAGACCAATAAAATACTATTCTACCAACATGAAGGAAGGAAGGAAGGGTAATCTTATTACTCTGAGGGATTTAATGATTGATTGATCTTAACAATATGGGGGTTATCCTAAGTGCCCAAGTTGACATAGATAGTGGATTCATTCAACATGGTTTGGTTTTTATCAAGAAGGGATTTATGGATAGAATAATCCCCCACACCAAGATAGGTGAGAATGGAATCATCATCTTTAAATTAGATGGTGTGGATGATATGATAATCATTTTATACCATTTCAAGATGAATCAAACGAAATGTTTTCATTTGGCCATCTTTTTGATAGGTTATGGGGCCCAAACTAATGGTATTGATTAATAAAAAACTAGGAGGAATGATTTAAAAATGCTTAAACTTTGAAAGATATGGGGTTGGTGAGGATGGGATGTCTTCCTCAATGGTGGTGATGGCTTTGGGTGAATTGATGGGTTCTTCTGGTGGTATGAACCCAAGGCTAAATAGTTCATAAGGTTTTTCAGTTTTGATCAAATGTAACTTGTGAGGTCCCTATTCATAATGGTTGAGGCTAAATCCCTTCTGTGCACACTTATGGAGGTATAATTTGGAAAATTTTGGTATTTCCAAATAGGCTTAACTGGAAGTAAATGGTCAGATAGAAGAGATGGTGGAAGAAGTGAGAACTGGTTGATCCAATTGGTTGCATGGTTAAGAATCTTGAAAGGGATCATGGTTCTAATATCAAAGCCAAGGTTATCATAATGTTGAAGATTAGGTAAGGCATATGAACGGAAAAGGTTATACTCTCCCAATGAGAGACATTAGAATGTAGGTTCTAAGGGGTCCTCTATGGGAATCTGAGAAGGGATTGGTGAGCTAGTTGAATCTTAATCAATGGTAGATGTGTGGTTATTTATGGTTGGTGGTGAGGTGGATGAGTGAGGAAGAAGAACATCATTAGGCTGATATGTCATGTTGTAAGATGTAAAAGGAATAGGGTCAACTTGTATGGTGATGACTTGACCCTCATGTTTAAACTTGACACATCATTGTAACGTTGATGGGATATAACTCATCGCTTGAATCCAAGGGCATCCAAGTAAGATTTTTTATTAGAACTCAACTTCCATGATGTATAAGAGTTTTGGAATCATGTGAGGTTAAAAATAGATGTAGAGGATGAATATTCCCAAGGTTGTGGCCATAGTATCATTAAAACAATGGAAGACTACTGAGGTTTTCAACATGATGTTCTTTGGTATTTGTAGTTGGTCATAAGCATGAGAAGATATAATTTTAATACTATCTCCTCCATCAATCATCACCCTTTTGATGTGGGTTTGATTTATGTATATCATGATGAAGAGAGGAGGGTCTGGATCATCCAGGTGAATATAAGGTATTTATGAATCCTCAAATATGCTAAGAGAAGAAAGACAAAGGGTTCCAACAAAGGTTATAATGGGTTGAGGGTCTTTGGGTTAAATATATATAGATTGTAAGGCCTTTATCAGTGCTTGGTGATGATGGGGTGAGGTTTTTATTGGTTTATATAGGATCATCTTCAACAGTGTTTGGTTAAGTTATTTTAGAACTACTCATTGGATAGATTCAGAAGGGTTAGATGTAGGGGCACCTATAATGGATATTCTAGGTTTTGGTAATTATGAAGGTAAAGGTGAAGGTGGAGGTGTATGATTTTTGTTTGAAGGTTAAAGGGTGGAAGGATATGTCCATGTAATGGACACCTTGGCCTTCCCCTTATCCTTTTGTTGGGAATAATATTGGGTAACATATGGATTGTGTGGATGATGGGAGGTGTTGTGCTAGAAGGTTGTTTCAGTTCCTTCTCACTCTTAGGTGAGACTGAAGGAGTGGTTAAGTTTTTCATAGGTTCATTTAGTGGTTGGGTTGGTAATGGCTTCAAGGGAGGTTTATCTAACATTAGATCATCCTTATCCCATAAGATATGGATAAGTTCTTGGAGAGATTTTTAGTTCTCTATGTCATGTCTAGGTGTTCTATAGTATGAGAAGATTAAACTATCATTTAACTAAGATGTATTTAGTTTCAAAGGGTCAAAAGGGTCTAATTGGTGGTAAGATTATGAAATAGGTTTATTAAAACCTTTATAAAATGGTCAAATAAGATTCAAGCAAAGGTGTTGAGTGTGATTGGTGTTTGGTTTTTATTGGGGGAGCCTTCTTAGCAGTAGGCTTCATCACAAGGGTTATGGGTGGTAGGATAGTTTTGGTAGGTAGGTTTGATTAGGGCTGTTTGGTTTTGGTTGGTTCAAGTTTATTGGTGCTAGTAGGTTTTGAGGTGAAGTATTTAAAGGTGAAATATTTGAGGTGGATGATTGAGATGATGAAGGTTTGGAGATAGGTGGGAAGGTGAAGGTAGATAGCTTGGTTAAAAATGATGAGGGGGTTGATGTTGAAGAATGGGAATGTAAAGGTAGAATAAAAGGAGGGAGTTTAGTTTGGGTAGTCTTGGGAGAGTTATCATCTTGATAGAAGGATCGGCTCTTAGGATGGAAGAAAGATGGGGTCCTAAGATAGCAAGTACGAGGGAAGGAGGTGGTATGATTCTAGTTCTAGGTGGTTTGGGTGGTTTCACCTTCATGATTAGTTTGGTCAAAATTTTATTTGGTGGAGTAGATGGGTTTAAATTCACCTTCAAATATGGGTGGAGAGGGATATTAGTATGAATCACCCCTAGGTTCTTGATATGTTTAGTTAAAGAGGCATAAGGAGATTTGTCAAGTTTAGATGGAGGTGGTTTGGATGATTCTTCCATAGTTTTGGTGGAAGAGGTATTTTATGGAGGGATTGAGGTGATGATAGGTTTAATAGTGGATGAAATTAGGGTTAAGGGTTCATATTTGTTTTGGTAAGGAAGCCCAAGATGGTAAAAAAAGGTGGATTGATCCAAATTAATTTGAGAAGAGAATTCAAGGTTTTGGACCAATCTATAGAAGGGGTTTTAGATGGGTTTGATTTGTTTGGCATTAGATTTAAAGATTAGGCCCATATGTTGAGTTGAGGGAGTGGTTTGTTTATATTTTCCCTTGATGAAAGGCTCCAAGATTAGGGAAGATGTTTCCTTCATGGAAGGAGTAGATAAGGTGATTTACCCTTGTGGAATGATTTCCAAAGAGGGAGTGGATGCTTCCATGGTGGGTTAGAAAGGTGTGATCAGAATGGATGCCTCCCTTGGTGTTTATATAAATGAAGAGGTGGGTATGTCTATTGTTTCCTTAAGTGAAGGAAAAGAGGTGTTATTTACTTTGTTTGGGTGTTCAAAGGAGTGGAGTGTGATTACACCACTTTAATAGGTGGAGTGTAGGAATATATGGTTGAGGCAATGGTTTCCTCAATGATGGGTTCACTAATAATCACATTAACCATATGGACCTCATGTGTGTGAGATGTTTTTGGTTTGATGTTACCATAGTTGGTATAATGGGCATGATTAGGAAAAGGTTGTTGAAAGATATTGAGTGAATAATTTGGGGGTCCATTGGGATTAACTAATGCATGTTATACCTTATCAATTAAGTTTTTGGTAATGGTTTTAAAGGTCTTCCACCTAATAATTCCATGTCTAACGACATAGTGGAATGTAAAAATATCATTCTGATTGTACCAAATAGACATAGGGTCAAAAGCATCAAATTATAGAGGAGGTTTGATAGGAGGAAGCTGTATCAGGTTGGATTTGACCAACTTATCGAAAATGAAAGCATCATGGCTCCCCTACTAGAGTACATTATTTGGGGGTAGCTTGGTTTTGATTTTGAGTTTGCTGATTGGATGATTTAGAAGAGTTGCTTTGGTTGGGTTGGTTGACAATTGGAGGTGGAGAAGGTTTAAGGACAACTATGTTCTTAGATGACTTTGGTTTAGTTTTGGGGTATCTAGATTAGTTGGTGGTTTTGGATGAGGAAGGGTCATTAGATTTAAATCTATAATTTGTATTTCTTAGTTTTAATTTCCCTTCATCATTGGCTCTGATTTCTAATTTACATGACATGGTGAAAGCTTGATCGAAGGTTCTAAAGGTTTGAACTAGAGTGGGGGAAATGTGTTTGGCAAAATCTCAAGAGAAAATTTTGATTATCTCAAGTTAGGGAAAAGAGAAAGATAGATTATTTATAATCATCATGATAAGAAAATTTCAATTGATTCATCATCATATTTTGTGATGGGGTAGAGGTTGGTAATGGATACCATCTTAGATATATTGATGGATAAGTGGTCTAAAAAGGTTTGGGAATGTTGGGAAAATCAAATTATGAGTGAGTGTTAAGATAACTATACCAATCCAAGGCTAGTCCAAATAAACACATGGGGAAGGTATGAAAGAGAAGAACATCATCATATGTAATTAAATAACAAGAATAGTGAAATGCTCCTAAGTGCTATTAGGGAACCTCCTTACTTTGGAACTTAGAGAATTTTGCTAGTTCCCATTGAGGAGGATAACGTTGAACAGGAATGGATTAATGAATAGGCTCATTATAAATTTGGTCATAAGATAGGAGGTTATGAGCCATAGAGATAGATGACTCTAAGTTGGTCATTTTATCCATTAACATCTCGACCAAATCTATTTGGGTATTAGGGGATCCATGGTTGTATGTTATGTTTTTTTTTTGGCTTGAGTGGATGCAATGCATGAATATCTGGTAGAAGGTTGAGAAGATGGCACATATTGGTATGTGGTATTTAAAGGTTGGAATGATGCCATATAAGGGATACTAAGAATAAATTTTCAGGTAGAAGATGAAACTATGTGTCCTTATAAATTAAAAATAAAGCATGGGTAGGTTGTCATGGGTATTTTTTGAGGGAATTATATGGGTTGATTTGGAGGTATGATTGAAGTGGTAAACTAGGAGATTGAAATGGATTGGGTTAGAGGTGTGGATTGGGGGTGAGTGGTAAATTTAGTACTAATAGGTGGAAGGGTAGAATGTATAGAAAGAACCACAATTAGAAGTGGGGTGAAGATTGTTTGGTTAGTAGTGATAATTTTAATAGTAGAATATATCCCAAAAGTTTGTAGAGTATGGGTAGAAAAATATGAGGTTGTCCCTATTTTGGAGGTGTTGGTTGGTGCAGGGGGTATTTGGTTATTGTTTGGGATATTTGATTGAGTTTGGGTGGAAGTAATGGATGAGATATTGGTAAAATAAGATTCTTAGGTGATCATAAGTTGGGTGTAAGTAGTGTCAATCATAAGATGGGGTGGCATCCCATAAGGTAAATCCATAGGAGGAACCAAAAAAATAGGGTGTGGTGAGATAAGGTGTTGAGGTAATGTTGGAGGGCCAAGGCATTGTTATCAAGGAATATGGAAAAATCCACATCACTTTTGACAACTATTCGATGCATGGTAGGAGGGGGAGAATGATGGGGAGAACCCTCAATGTCTAAAGTATACTCCATAGAGGAAGATGAAGAGGATGGTGATTCCTAGTTGATTTGATTCCTCAACTATTATCTAGTAAAGATCATGTGAGGAATAGAAAGGACATGACAAAAATCTCATAACTCAAACACAAAAAAAGAAAAATAAAAATATCTCAAGGCAATAAAAACATACACTAGAGTGTGTTTAAAAACCTAGGATCCCTTTTATATTGATTATTAATTATGCCTTAGATAGTGTGAAGAAGAACTTTGGTTTGTAGATTAGGTACTTAAAAGGAAGTCTAAGGTTGGTTTCAAGTGTTAAAGTATATCAAAAAGAATATGTATTAGAAATAAATACATGTCTTGGTATTGGGTCCTACCCCCTCACTTCAAACACTACAAATATAAGGGTATTAGGTTCTTAGCTAGTATGTAAAGATTTCTAGAGTTTATACTCAACCAAAGAGCTATGTTGGTTCTACCCTTGGTAATGACATCCAAGTAAGATTTTTAGGAAAGGGTAATATTACCGCTAGGTGATGAAATCCTAGTTGGGCCTTGTCTCAAGTTTGCATTTATGTGTTGATTGATTATGTGGTTTGGTATAGTGTGTGATAATAAGCCTGAAACTATGATAGATTACTTTGATTTTAAGTTAAATAGATGAACTAAAAACATGGAAGCAATCAATGTATACAAGGTTTATTTTATACCCAAAAGAAAATTTCAATTTCAAAATATGAACATAGAATAAAGGAAGAAAAGGGCACCTAGATGTTACTAGGTCCCACCTAGCATGCCAGAATGTTTCTCTCAATTTCTTATATTCCTATTTAAATAAAAAGTAAAAACTAATAATAAGGTTATGATAGAAAAACCTGGTTGTTTATGCCCACATGATCCATTTGAGTGTGCAGATATCCTCTTTGTCTTGGGAAGGATGGCCTATAAATAATAAAGCACTAAAAAAAGGGGATGTTAAAAAGATAGTAAGGTGAACTACCTATCATGAGCTAGATCCAAGAAGCATGAGCTTGTTATGAGGCTATCAATCCACTCTTTGATAATAATTAAGTTGAAAGAGATAAAATGAAATACTTGTATCAAATAATAGAAAGAGCTAAAATGAAATACAATAAGGAATGGATGATTGATAATGAAAATAAACTAAATATAGCAATAGTAAGTCAATAATAGTGCTAAATTGGGTTAGGTTACGTTCAAAAAATAGGTAAGGTCTCTAAGAATATCCAAGGACATAGAATGTTAGATTTGGTTAGGGGTAAGTGGTCATAAATAACTTGTTATTTCTTTCAACAGTGACTATCAGTAGTCAGGGTGACTATTATTGGTTTTGCTAGCTGTCATTGGTGCGGTGACCATCAATGGTTGTAGGTGACCATTGGTGGTTGGAATTACCATCAATAGTTCTTATGGATATTGAAGATATTTAGAAAAGGAGTCATAGACTAGATCAGTGATTAGGTAGGGCTTTGTTAAGGATCTAGGAGTTAGATAATAAATGAAGGAGGGCCTAATTGGGCTATGGAGGTCAAAAACTAAAGTAACAAACTAGAAATACAAAGTATACCTATTTTGTTGCTTAATGGTTGATGGCTGATATTAGACCAATTTTGTTAGAGTAATGATACTTTACCTTAATAATAATTTTGGCAGAGATTTGGGTCGCAATTGTAGTTGTTGAATTGCTAGAATGAAGACTAACTAGAAATCTTGATCACCTATGTGCAAAAATGCCTAATTATGGATATAGATTATGGATCCTTATTCACCTCCTACTACCCTCCTTTTATAGGCAAAGAGAGATGGAGGTAGAAGGTTCTATAAGAGGTTAGGGATACTAATTTTAATTCATCATGATGTGCTAGCAATGGGTAAGGAAAACACACTAAATTATGCCATGTTAGCCTATTCACAATTGGTGTGTTTGTTGAGGTGGTGGAGAAGGGACCTAACCATCAGTAGTTAGGGTGATCATTGGTAGTCAAGATAACCATGAATGGTCAAGTATCAAATGTTAAGTGGGTAATATGGGTAAGTTAGTGAGTTGGTTATCTGATTAGCTAACTTGACTTAGGATCATGGTTAGAGGTTGGGTAACAACCTATTCAAGGGGTGTTTTGACATTCATAATTATAGTGTGTAGAATTTAGGTGTCTATAAACCCTCAAACAAGAATGTGATATAAATAAAATGGGTTTATAGAAACAAGCTCAATGAGGATGGAGATATTATAAGAAATAAAGTGATATTGGTGTGTAAGGGATATGCACAAGTAGAAGGCACAAACTTTGAGGAAACATTTACTTTATTTACTATATTGGAAGATATAATAATGTTTCTAGCATTCTATATCTACAATAAGTTCAAATTATATCAAATGGATGTAAAGTCTACTTTCTTGAATGGGAACCTAAAAAAGGAAGTTTTTATTGAACAACCAAAAGGTTTTTAGTTGTCAGATGAAGAAGATTATGTGTGTAGACTAAAGAAAGTAGTGTATGGTTTAAAATAGGCACTAGAGCATGGTATTAAAGATTGGATAAATACCTACAACAATGTTTCAAAAAAGGATGTATAGATACTAATTTTTACTTTAAATCAGAAGGTGAGCATATGTTGATTGTTTTTGTTTATGTAGATGACATCATCTTTAGTGGTAGAAATAAAAAAGTGTGTAAATAATTTACTACACAAATGCAAACTGAATTTGAGATGTTTATGCTAGGAAAACTTTCCTTCTTCCTTGGTATACAAATAACACAACATGATGAAGGGATATTCATATCCCAAACCAAGTATGCGAAGGAGATGTTCAAGAAATTTGGAATGGAAGATAGGAAACTAGTTAGTAATCCCATGATAACTAGATGCAAGTTGAGCAAAGAGGATGAGTCACTTAATGTAAATCAAACTATCTACAAATCATTGATAGGTAGCTTACTATACCTAACTACATCAAGGCTAGATATCATGCAAATAATACATGGTTCCTTGATTTTTGGATACTCCTAAAGAGTCACCTGTCAATGTAGTGAAAATAATTTTTAGATACATCAAGATCATAATTGAATATGGCCTATGGTACCCTAAAAGTGAAGATTTCACTTTGATAGCATATACATATGTTGATTGGGTATGAAGTGTGGATGATAGAAGAAGAACTAGTGGTGGTGCATTTTTATTTGGAAACAAACTTGTTTCATGGGTGAGCAAAAAGTAAGAGTCAGTGACTTTTTCTATAGTAGAAGTAGACTATGTAGTAGCAGTGTTGTGTTGCACTCAAGTCCTATGGATGAAAAAAACACTCAAGGACATCAAGGTTGAGTATAAATCACCTATTTCTATTCTTTATGATAATTTGAGTGTCATAAATATATAAAATAATCTATTGATGCATTCAATAACCAAGCACATATCAATCAAGAATCACTTCTTAAGATAAAGGGTTACAAATCAAGAAAGGTCACAATGGAATATGTGACAACTAAGGACCAGATTGTAGACATATTCACCAACCTCTTCCCAAGGAACAATTTGAATATACGAGACAAAAGTTTGAATTAGTGAATCCTACACCACAACACTAAATCACTAGTGATAGGGCATGAGTCCAATGGGAGTCTCATGGAAGCTTTATTAATCCCTAGAAGAAGAGAAAAAGTCCACTCAGGTATTTATAATTATAAAATTACTAATGAGTTTAAAGTTATAGCTTCTTGGACAAAATCTTTTATTTTGTAAAGGGGGAAAAATAATTAGACAAATAGTTAGCTAGAGTCCCTTTTCCATTGATGTCAAAGGGAGAGAAAAAGGTGCAAATTCTCTCTATAGGTGAAAGAGCAAAATATTCTATGAAAAAGTGTAAATTCCAAAGAAGAAGAGCAAGTGTCCAAGTTGAGTTTAATAAAATGGGACATTAGTTAAGGGGGAGAAAGTAAGGTATGAAAAACTATGGTTCATACACATTAGAAGCTAATGAAAAAAATGCTAGAGAAAGAGAAAAGTATTAGAAGATCAGAGCATTTAGTTTGCCATCAATGATAAAGGGAGAAATTATTTGAAATCTGATTGTAATTGATGTCAAAATGGACATTATGAGCATGTAAATAATTTCAAAATATGAATATGGTGATCATGTTGATATTATAATAGGTCAAGGATGATTGGAATGCTTGTGTGCATGAATGGAATTCATCTGATTCTTCATATTACTCATCTAGACATTTTGGGTCTATTATAGAAAAGATGAGAAGTAATTTTGTTGACATCACCATTGCCACATGTGAATGAGTATGGGGGAGTTGACCATATGGTTGTGATGAGATTAGTCCCTAGTTGTTATGCACCAAAATTTAATCCATCAAATGAAGCACAGTTAAAGATGTGGGCATGCAAAGATGGCCACTAAAACAAAAATCACTAAGTTTCTATACTTGGCCAAATTTTCAAAAAGAGCTAAATAAAGCCAAGTAACCATATTGATGATGTCAGTTTTTACACACATGGAGGTGCTAGGATAAAAAAATCACATGGGTTTGTTCATTTTTGTGCCTAATTTATTTGTACTAAATTTTAGGTCACGTGATGTGGAACGACAAAATATATGCTTGAGCAAAGCAGTGTTCCAAGGCATTTTGACAGTGTTTTTTAACACATTAAAATTTTTAGGTTGCAAGATAAAGATCAATATGTACTTTTATAATGTCATATGTTTAACGTATGAAGGCTTCAGAATAAAATGGATATATGGATGGAATCTCCTATGTAATAGGATAATATGTGTTAATTTGAAGGTCATGAAACTAAGTGCAAAGTGAGTTATGCAAGGACAATGTTGGACTTCTAGGCAAGTTTGAGGCATATCTCACTCTATGGTAGAATAATCTAAGAGAGAGTATTAATGGAATTATATCTCATATATATTAAATATTCAAAAATAATCGAGCATATTAGTTTGTTCACTTTCATGCCTAGTTTATATGGTCCAAACATTAGACCAGGTGGTTGAGAAAAGTAGAAGATATGAAGGTGCAAAGTTAGCATTCCAAGCATATTGAAATGGTCTCCATACTTATCCAAATCTACATAAGGTAAATTTTGAGCTAGTTTTAAGATCAATGGTTCATGTTTAATCAAACATTGAAGATCCAACAGAGCGTGATGAAGTCAAAGTGTCAAAGTTCCCTTCGAGTGAATGCACAAGTGACAAGTGTCACAATCATAGAGCTTAAATAGTTAATGAATGGTGCAACTTAAAGTAAAAATGTTAAAAAACAATGTGAGGATGCCAAATTTCTTAATAATGAGAACTGATATCTATGTACAAAAGGCACATGTTTATGCCAAGTGTCATATCCTTAAGAGTTTGACATATATAAAGATTGATCTTGTTAGAAGATCTGATGGTGCACAGGTGATCATGAAAAGGAGATCCAATAGAGAAAATGGTATCAAATTCTATAAAGTGATTGATGTTTATTGATACAATGAAAAGTTAAAAACCAAGTAGGTCTAGTAATATAGACAGAGTATAAGTGATCCAAATATATAGGAAGCTACGAGATGAGGTCAAAGTGTCAAAGTTTAATAACCAAGTGAAGGTAAATGTTGTGCATCTTTGAAGATCTAATGGAATGAGAAATATTGGATGAGAAAGATCCAATAGAGAGAGTATGCTAAAATTGAATAAAGATCTTGATGTTTAATATCTCAATAAAGCTGAATTTTAGAAGTGTACAAATATCTAATAGATATCATGAGCCTATTAGAAGGAGATTGAATGGATGCATTTTAAAGTTTGGCCAGTTTAATAAAAACCATTAAATCATGGCACTAAAGGTAAGATCAATGACTGACATTTAAAGTCATGTATAGACAAATGGTTAGTTGGAGACACATGAAATAACTTGTGTATAAACTCTATATCTCTACACAAACAATGAGATTAATTGATCAAACTAATCAAATCTCCGTTAAAGTGCCTATGCATCAAAACTTGAGTCTAATAGATTCTAAAGATATTAAGGAGACTTGAAAGTATGGTGTGATGCATAAAATCGAGACTCAAGAAACTTAGAGTTTAAGTCATAATGGACTAGAGTCCAAAAATGGTGTGATGTGTTAACAGTCTGAGTGTGAACACATAGAAGATGTAGAACCCTAGATCATTTGTTTATATTTATGATATATAGGAAAAAATCAAATGTTTCTCAAACAATATATTTTTCTATTAATTAAAATTGAATATAGATAGAGGTAGAGAGAAAAAACCAATGTAGTGTGTCAAATAGAAAAATATAAAGACACAAAACTAGAAGGGAAAGAGAATAGAAGATAGGATTAAAGGCATAATGATAATGTGTAAAGTATGATTAGTTTTATATTAGACTTGTAACAAAGAAAATATATTTGTATTCATTTATGAATCTTATTTTTAAATTCGAGTTGTAGCTCCATAGAAGAGTTTGATAGGTTGGTGCCATCTGGTAAGCTGACTAGGTGCTTAGATTAGGGAGTGGGTGCTTCCTTAAATTTGGTGCTCTTAAATTAGGGGATTAGTGTCTCCTTATGATTGGTTTCCTTAATATTTTAACTAGTCAAATTTTGACAAGTGGGGCTTTGAACTATGAGGTTGGATTATAATAGTAGTTTATAGCAGTTATTCCCACCATGATTTTTCCCTTTGGTTTTTCCACATATTAGTTTTTTTTTCATGTGTATTTGTGTTTATATGTGATATCTAAATTTATATTTTAATCTAAAAATGCTTTTTAATTTTATTTAAAAGGATTAAATGACTACTTTTAGTTGATCTACTGATTCACCCCCCTCTCACTAGATAGTTGTGTTCCAACATCTTTGTCATTTTTGTTCTCCCTTTAGTTCTATTTTCCACAAGTTAGTAGTCTTTAAAACTAGAAACCTATAACTAACTAGGTTGATTTGGTTGACTTAGTTTTATAGTCTATGTTGTGTTTGATAGACATAGTTAACCTATTTGACTCTATTTTTAGATACCCTAATTTTTTAGAACATCAACTACCCATTTAACTCTGTTATGTATTATTTGCATACAATTTCATTTGAATTGACTCTATACTATTCTTAATCAAGGAATTAACATCTGTTTACTTGTAATTAATTCACAGTTTCTTTTCAGTTGTTTGTATGGTTGGAGTAGCTCACATAGTCTAAATAGGTGGTTTTTTAAAATTACCATTTTAGTTACACTATTTCAGTCTTTTTCACAAACTACCAAATAACTTAAAATTTAAAAATAATTTAAACATTTATCTTCCCAAGGCCTACCTATTTGAATTTCATCACGAAGGCAAAAGTCGACTTGGTTTTCTAGCCAAATTTAAATACGTGATTAATGGTATATATTTGTAAAACACCCAACACCTTTAACAATATAGTATTATGAAGTGAGGGGGAAATCCCCAATACAAATCTAGAACCATAGTCAATATAGATCCCTTTTAGCCCAAACATCTTGAAACTAACTTTAGACTACTTTTAGTTCCCTATTTCAACCAACTTTCCTAGCACATTAAAATCAAAACTTTCTAATAATGTAATAAAACTTAGGGTGACCAATAAGTTAGAATTTAATTTTGAATTGATTTATTTCTATTTGATCATTTTGTTTTGTATTACAAAAATTCCAATGGCTAGTGTTGGTGCAATGTTTGTGTTGTGTTGCCCAATTAAATCAATCACATTGATCCAATTGTTTGTGTTATTTATTTCATTATTTCTTGAAATTATCTTCAAAAAATTCCCTGTTCTAGGACACTATCAAATTGGCTGATAAAGTCTATTACAAACTGTGTTTCACCCTCATACCAACAATACACAATCAATCTACATAATTATGTCTTCTTATCCAACTATTTATTCCACTATTCGGTAGTACATAATTGACTTTCGTGATTGTCTATCCTTATTATCTTGTTTATCTTTTCTATATACCATACATAGTCAACCTAAATGATTGTGTCCTTATTTATTTAATCTCTTCCCTACATTACAAAACATAATTGATTGTCTTAACTTTCTATCATATTTTCTAACTTTATCTTTGCATCATCATCATCCTTCTTAACCTTTCTCTTTCATCATGAACTTCATATTTGTAGACAACACATACTTGTACTCAATATATTGATGAACTTTATAAATCCTAATAGGTTTCCATATAAACATATTGTGGATTTAACTTTAGATGAAGGTAATGTGTGTGTGGTTATTCTCACTACAAACTATGGGACTCCTCTTTCATCTTTAGTTTGTAGCCTTTTATTATCCTTAGAAGATTAGCCTAAATTAGAGTATACTCTATAAATAATTTTTTTCATTACTAAATTTCCTAAACATTGAGGAAAAGACACACTATTTACAACCTTATGACAAGTGGTCAATAAGATCCCTATTCAGCTTCCCCCATCGTATCACATGGATTTGGGGCAAATAGACTTTTTTTATTTTCAACTTCTTCCTTATATTTTGACTCCTTCTCATATTATGACCTCTTCTTCTTTGATTTCTTCTACCTTCATGCCAAGTATCGATACTAACATAGTCGGTTCCACATCTAGTGGATCTTTTTCAAGACCCAACCTTATCAATCACTCCACTAGTGCATATTTTATACTAATGGTAATCATGCCACTAGTGCTTCTTTTTCTTCTAATCATTCTACTAGTGCATCATTTTTAATACATGTTAATCATGATACTAGTACATCTTTTTATACCAAGACATCTCAAGCCACCAGTGCAGTATATGACATTAATCAAAATGCTACCTAATACATTAATACCAATGATGATGATTTGCATACTATGCACACTAAGAAAAATACCATGTAAACCCATCAACTTCTATTATAAACTCTCAATCAAATGAATAATTTCCAAGCTAATAATTACAAATAGATGATGCAAACACATAATCGCCTTAGTCACCTCCAAAATCAACCTTGGTTAATGCATAATCAAAATTCCCACAACCCCCCTTAGGTATTCCCATGGAATCCTTATTACCCATCCACATCTTGTTAAAAAATGATTAAACACCTTTAAAATGAACCTCTTATGCCTCAAATTTACAACATAGATATAGGAGGTATCAACCCTACCATTAGTTAATATTGGTGATCAAGGTTTTACCATTGATAAGGAGAAGAGTAATATTATCCAAACCTCAAACCTAGTTTAACATGGGAGTGACCTGAGACTGTGGGATACCAAATATGCAGGTCACACCTCTATATTTGATGGAGATGGATTCCCTAATTTATCTATTCAACTCTTCCTAATACTTAATTTCATCATAATGAAAAAGGAAATAAATGTGTAAACTAATGAAAGAGCCTACTCTAAATGGTAATTCACTAATTGATCAAAGATTTACCCTTAGCTAAATCCTTCAAAACCTACTAATGAAACTAATGTAGACAATTATTGATTATACTCTTTTATAATGTTTAAATCATTAATGTTTTGTATGTAGGTTGGATAGGATTATGCAACTTGAAGGATAAAATTATAGATTTGATTAAGACACTATAGACTCATGACACTTCAAGAAGACTCCTACTTGATAACACTTCATACAACCTATAATGAACCAAAACCTTAAGTTTAAGTTCATGAAATTACCTAAATATGACCATACAGTGCATACATTCTATAAATCAAACTCTCAATAAGCACACTACCACTCAATAAGAACCTATAAATGCCTTCTAGTGTTTCAAAGATATATAAGGCAATTTTGGCAAAGCTTTGCTACACCCAAATGAGGGATGTCAAAGAAAGAGCTCAATTAATTATTAAATAGAAATTTTAAAGGAGAAGAGATATAAATCTAACTATGGGAGAGGACATAAATGAGTCCAATGTGGTGTATGGTAGTTACAAAAAGCCTATTTCCTTTCTCAAGCATTAACATGTTATCAATGAGCTCACTTTGGCATTCGGTGAAGATACGAAGGCTGTAACTCCAAATTTTTAATTTATTCAAGCCTCAAATATGCTTAAAATAACTCAATATTCCCTCTATTTTAAGATACTCAATTTAAATAGAGTGTGAATGGGCTTCCTTGAGGTATTAGGTAAGATTTGCTTTAATATACACTCTAAATGGTCCGTGAAATTTCCTAGAATTTGTCATAATGGACTTAATTTAGGGTAGGATTACCTAGATGGTAGTTACCAATGTTGAAATATGGATCATCAATGTTTCTATGTCATTCTTGGCCTATTAGACCGCTCTATTTGTGAGATAAATAGACCTATGCTATTTGTCCTTCAACTTTCTATTCATACTTATTGTTTAAATAATCAAACAATTGAACTAGACTCCTAATTCATTTTATAATAATTAGATAATTCTTAGATAACCTCTTATGTATTATAATTGAGATATTTCAAATTTTATTTAGCTAAAAATACATATTATCCTTGAATGACTAGACTATTTGGACTACTTCATAGATTGACATTTTAGATGGAGATAGAAAAGACACTTTCAATCAGTTCTATAGGTGATATTGACATTAAATGAATATAATAATTCCTAAGTTTACCCTTTCCATGATGTATAACTTTTAATTAATATTTGCAACACAATTTGTGTCTAAAACCCTGAAAATTTGCCTCTTCAAGAGGTGTATGTATAGTTTTTGTACCATCTAAAGACATGTACATGAGCCTCTTTAAGATTATAATATGATCTAAGTGTTAAATGAAAAACCTATAGGAGTTTGAATGAATACTTCCCTACCTCTCTATATGGGTCACTATTATGGTTTAAGGGAGGTTTAGGGGTGTTTAGGAGTATTACGCATGGTTTATAGGGATAAGAGATTGGATCTCTGAACCACTTGAATCAATTTCAAACCCATAGGATTCCTTACCTTCCATGAAGTGTTAGTCTCCACATACATCATACTCAATCTATGATGAGCACTTGAAGATAGTCTTCAAGTGAAGAACATTCTCTTTGAGTGACCTATGTGTGTCTGTAAGTATAAGGGTATATTTTGATGGCTTCTCCAAGATTTTGAGCTAGCACAAGGGATTTATAACAATATAATGACCATAAACACTTGAGTTCAAATAATTCACATTTCCCAAATTGATCTTTATTTCACCTTTATATGGCACTATCTTACTGGATGTTGAGGATTGGTCTATCTACAAATCGAAGCCATGAATCATGGTCTAAATATTAAGGTTAAAAGGTACTATTGTATCATCCCCAACCTAAATATTAACTCAAGGACCTTAGGAGGTACCAACAGTGACTTGATTAAGATTTCCAACAACCTTTGATTACACATAACAATGAATTCTAATAATTGCACTTGTTTGTCTACTAAACCAATCATGGAGGTTAACCTACATTTTTCTAGAGGGCTTGAATAAATGTTCTAGGATTCATTCTCTCTCTCTAACTTCATTGTGCACATAATAATTCTTTATATCCTTGATTTTGATCTCAAATTAATATTTGTAGGCTCATTTCATATAGTTTGACCCTTGTACATGCCAAATAGTCGGTCATTATGATGGTAATAGGACATTATGAGAATTTTAAGGTAATTTCATGACCAAAATACCTCATCTCGATGGGTTTTGGGGTTAAATTCCACCATTGGATAACTTTTGGGGTTTTTTCAAGGTTCGATACATCCACAATCTTAATGATGGTTAATAGAGTAAAAAAATACAAACCTATAAAAAATGGCATGAATGTGTAGGGAAATAACCTCCTCCTCTTAAAATAATGTGTTGGGTTCCCATGTAGAAGGTGCTTAGAGATATGAAAGCTAAAAGATGATGTTAGGGTTATTTGTAGACTATTTTGAGTGCTTATTTTCTTAACGTTCATTCATAAATCCTAGCCAGCCACTATTAATAAATCTTCTATGTACAATTAGTCAATTTTTATACATAAAATTCCCTACGATATTTGTCCTTGATTGTACACATGGTGGAGTGGGTGACCATATAAACATGGTGAATAAATTGGTTTTGTATAGATTAACTTGCTTGAGTAGGGTTGGAAGGCATTTAAACCAACTTAATCAACTATTGGCATTTGGAAACTTATTTTTAGGTCTTAAACAACCTCATAAATCTTACCGTGGCCATCCAACTAGTTATAATATGTTGAAGTAACATCAAGATGTCACTTGGGTCTATGTGCAAACATGTTTTCTTAACTATGTTAGCCCATCTCTAAGGCCCTTGATTATAGATCATGGTTTTGTACCTTTAGAAGGGAATTGGTAACCCTTAAAAATATTTATTCACTAAATTAAAACCTTATTTGGGGTTCCATACTATTTATAGACACTATATAACATGGGTTTACCTTCAACTCACTAAATAATTATGATAGATAAGCCTTGGTCTAAGATAAAACAACTGGTATACCAACTATTTTTATATAGAAATTTAATATATGAGTTCCTTAAAATGATCATTATGAAAAATTTTACCAATTTTGGGGATTTTCTATACCTGAATAGGTATTAAATTTTTGGTCTAAATTGGCTCCAAACTACCTATAGAGTGTGTGCATAAGTCTGAATGTCTTGAGTATATCCCTCAACACTATCTCCTAAGTTATTTTTTCCCATGGTGATGTTGTTCATGTGCTTAGAGTCATTATCATGCTTAGATGATGGTATATTTACACTCCTTCCTTTGCATACCTTACCTTTCACTCAGACTTAGGTCTCATTTCTACCCATCATTTTTGTGGTTCTAAGTCTATTTAGGTGTTGTTATACCTTCTTAGTGATAGTGACTATTAATTTTGTATTCTTAATGGTATAAAATTTTAATATCAAGTTTATATTCTCAAGTGATAATTTGATTTTTATCCCTTGTGATATGGGGAAATTGATATAGACCAGTGATGCCACATGTAACCACATTCAAAGATGACTATCTATAGGGATTTGTTAGTAAGCCTACATAGGATGAAGGTGATATATATAATGCTTAAAAATATTGAGGGAATATCTCATATCACCATTCACTTGAATGAGATATACATACCCTGATGATTATACCAATTCTCATTCCTTTGATGGTGTATATAGTGTTTCTTTGGGACCCTATTATAATAGCCCTAAAAGGGTTAGTTATAGGTACACATTTTCATTCTCAACCCTCTATATGGCCATATAGGTTCAATACCACATGATTTCATTACTCCTAATGGTTCTAATTGATGGTGGAGGTTTGGTGACATGATCAAACTTGGGAAAGAAGGTTAGATGAATGGAGGATGGTGGTAGTGGAGGCATATGGAATGTGATGCATGAAAATAGGGGTAATACAGTGCAAATGATAGTAGAAACATAGTAAAATTATAAGAGTATGAAATTTATGTGGGATGGAGCCGAATGACCCTGACTATACAAAATAGATGGATATTGAAGCTCATTAAACATATTCCTAACAAATTATGAAACTTTAGAGGCATAAACATAGTATATAGGACCTAAATTGAAACCTAAAAAACTAAAAAAACTATAACTTTCACAAAAAAAACCTTAAACATTATTAAAAAGGGACTGAATAAGTTTGCACACACATAAGTGGTTTTTAGGCCTATGAGACCATTATAAACGTCTATAAGTTTGATGTTAATGGTTTAAGGATGATCTACCATTAATTTAACCTCTCTTTCTATGATTTTATGTTACATATGAAGCTCTACATATTATTTTGAGCTACACATAGTATTTGTCACATAGTGATCTTCACCCATACATAAGCCTTTATTCCTTGAGATATTCTAAGGTAAAAATAGGCCATTGGATATTACACTTGATAAATAAGGCATTAGAAGCATTGTAACACCTCTAAAAAATTTTAAATTTATTCCAAAAACTCTAGGGAAGGCATCAAAGCTCTATCTTTAAAAAAAACCTATCTGCTCACCATACACATGAGCTAGTTATGAATATTTGATAGTCATGTGAGCTCACATGTGTGAGTAAATTGATGATAGTGTTATGGAAGGAACATTCAAGACTCAAGGCAAAAGAATCCAAATTGGTTTGAGCATACAAGGTGAAAATATATGAAAACCATTTAGTCTAAATGGGCTTGTATAGATGAGAAATGCATATGAATTCCTTAAATTCTAAATGAATATTCATAAAGATTAGGAAACCAATCCCCATGCCCAAGTATGGAAGATACCCAAGCCTAATGTTTATATAAAAGAGATTGAGTCCCCACTCTATATCCTTTGTATGATATGAACAAAACCCTAAGGAGATATTTGGGTCTATAAATGAGCTTGATGGAGGGATATAAGGGTTTTGAGCTCTAAAGATAATAACAAAAACTGATCTCTTCACCATTTTATATCTATGACCTCATTTTACAAAATACTACCTCTATATGGGCTATTCCATATATTAAGGATCTATACTATTGAATAAAGTCTTACAAACTATGAATTTCCCCATGCTTCATGTTTCAAACCTAAGACATTTTTATCAAGTGTTGTGGAGGAAAAATAAGATTGATATGATAGTTTGAATCTAATGGTGCAAATTGGGCAAGTTGAGGAGTCACCTTTCAACATGTGTGGGGCCTTTTTAGGGAGAATTGGAATTGACTATAGTGATAGTGGATTCAATGAGGAATTAAATAGTGTTGTCATGGCTTCATGAGATTTATAATGTCTATTAGAAGCATGTGGAGTGGTTTAGTGGTCTATCAAGGCCAAATTGAATCTCATTCTGACCAAAAACCATTGACCTTACTCACATATATGACCTTAAAAGGAGGTATATCAATTTAATTACCATGTTAGCACATATAAAATAACTTAATGATTATGAAACCTCAATGGGACGTTAAGACACCTTTTATAATGTTTCTTGAAAGATTGATAGTGATCATACCTCGTGTTATCATGTAGAACCAGTGTGCCTCTAAGCCACTATCAAACTACCTCTATCATGGCATCTTTCACATGTCAAGGACCCATAAAAGAGAAAAAGGATGATCTAAGCACATTTTAACATCATGACACTACATGAATTAGGTTGGAAAGGAGACATGAAGACACATAAGGACTGGCAAGGCAAATATGAAGAATGACAAGACTATATAATCCTTCAACAACCCTCACATACTCATGATATGAATGAAACCCATGGTTCCAATTATGATTCATGATTTAAGGCATAAGGTTGATAATTTTGTAGGTATAGGACTATAAATTGGTCAACATTATGGCTATTTAGTTGTCTTGATGAGCCTACTTTTCAAAGAACTTAGAAAAAAAATTAAACCTTCTCTTGGTGGATTATCAATGGAACATGAATTCACATGAATTCTACCCTATATTGCATACTCTTAATATAATTAGACACAAACAAATAAAAAAGGAGAATAATGAAATAAAACACACAAAAATTAACAATAAGACCAAACAACAAACATAACACATGTACAAAAGCACTTGGAGGGAAATGACAAACTATATAGACCTATGTACAAGAGAAACATGATGAAACTAATAGCAAAATTTTAGGAACTTAACATTTGTAAGGATGTTGATTTACTTACCATTAAATTTATAAATTTCAAATGCATTAATTTCCTTGTATTAGGTGATAATGTAAGGTTAACTCCAGAGGCTATCAAATTTGGATTGTTTTCCTTGCTTTGTATGGTCTTCATCTAACTTGGGGACTATGTCTCCCTATTTGAATATCCTAGATGAATCCATTTTGTAAAATCACTTATTTATTTGATGTTTATTATACTATATGGAATGATGGGAGTGTCTCTTGTCTCTTCTAATTTAATTATCTCATTCATTCATACTTGTATGACATCATCTTTTCATAGCTCCAATTGATGAGTAAGCTCTAAGATAGGTAGTTCATGGAAAATGGGATATATTTCCTCTCTACCATAAATAAGGAGGTATAAAGAGTATCCAATATACCACTTATATATCACTTTATCTTCCCATAATGAATTTTTTAATCTTGTATGCCACTCTCTTTGTCTATTTTCCATGGTTCTTTTAGTGATCCTTATCAAGTTATTGTTTGTGAACTCTACTGGTCCATTCCCCTATGGATATTAATTAGAGGATGCCTTGAAGTAAATACCATGTCTAAGATCCCACACACATACCTTAGTACTAATAAATTCCAAGTAATCATCATAGATGGTTGTTGAAGGCACACCAAATTTGGTTACAAGATTGTCATAAAACTCTATAAAAATTTTCTCATTGGCCTCCTTGAGGGAAGCTACCTCCACCTACCTTGTGAAGTAGTTAGTGTATATGATGAGCCAATTGTGTAAAAAACTATAAGGGGGATTTATAATTCCTATGAAATATAATCCCAAACATCTAAAGGGATATTCAACTTGGATTGGTTGTAATGGAATTGTATCTAACTTCTATTTTCCAGTGAAAATGGCACACTTTGAGAACCTTCTTACCCAACTATGTGAATATATAAATAATTTGGGAAAAAAGTATTCATATTTAATGATTTTTTATATTATTTTATTGGCAAAAAATTATCCACCAAAAATTCCATCATGAAATTATTCAAGTAGCTTGTTAACTTGGCTTAATTCCACACATCTCAAAACCATGCCTCCTATGCATTTATTAAAGAACACTCCATCTATCAAGACATAGGGTAAATATTATAACCTAAAGTGAATAATTTTATATCTATCCAAACCCATAGATAATTTTTCTATTTGAATTAATTTGACCACATCAATGGTCCAATTAAGGGGAGTGTAATTTGTAGCTGCTTGGTGATTGTCATGAAATGCCAACACATGGTATTTGCATTCATTTAATTATATTTAAATATTCTAAAATAATCATATAACTTTGATTATATTTTTTATGATCACCTAAATTTCATATTAAATATTTTTTTTTACCCACCCATCTCTCTTATCATTTAGATCTATATTGAGTATGAACTCTTTGATGCTTGGGTGTACCACCATGACTATACTCTTGTTTTTTGACACCATGTGCCTAAACATATTATATCCTCTCATCATAATAAGTAAATTATTATACATAAAATTATATATTTCCTCATATCCTTCTAATGCCTAACTAAATAAGGAAATTGGTTGATCTAGGCCTTCACCATTCTACTGCATAATCATAACATAAATTGCATTTGATGTAGAGAAAGCATAAAAGTAAAACTCTTTGATAAAATAAGAATTAAGGAGTGTATGGATTGAGATATGGCCTCATTTATGTCCTCAAATCTCCTCTTACCATCCTCACTCCACGTAAACTATTTTTTCTTGTTTAGCATCTGAGTAAGAGGCTTGATCAACTCTACAAAACCTAGGATACATCTTATGAAGTTGATCTTCCCTAAGAAGCTCTAAAAAAATTTATTGTGATTTGACATGGGTAAGGCCAAGATGGATTAAAATATATTAGTTTTTATATAAATAACATCCTTTGACACTACATTCCCAAAAAATCTACCGTCATGAATAACAAAGATGCATTTCATAGGATTTAGGGACACTCCAAACTGCCTACATCTATCAAAGACCAATTTCAAATAAGCCATGTATTTTTTTGGATCCTTTGATAAAATATTCATGTAATCAAGGTATATAATCACCATTTTATTGATCAAACCTTCAAAGGAAACATACATTTCCCTTTGGAAAGTTTCCCCTATATTGGATAGTCTAGAAGGAATTTTAATGTATACATAAGTGCCCCACTTTGTGGTGAAGTAAGTCTTACGTATCTCCTCTTATTTGAAATATATTTGATTGAAATCATATTAACCGTCAATAAATAAAAAAATTAGAGACCCTAAAACTTTATAAATTATCTGATCCATGGAGGGTAATGGGTAGTGATCCATCGAAGACACCTTGTTAAGGTCTCTAAACTCAAAACATGGGCATATTTATCCATTCTTCCTCCTTAGAGGCATAATGTTTTCTACCAATGAGGAATTTTTTATGTGGAATATTATCTTGGACTCAATCAATAAGAACAAATCCTTCTCATGATCTCTTCCACCTCAGGGTTGACTAGCCTTTACTTCTACCTTATCATTTTTGCATTGTTTTACAATTCTATGGTATGTTGGGAAACCTTAGGGTCAAAAGCCTTAAAATCATATTACTCTCATTAAAAAACATATACATAAACTTGTCACAAGGAAACTAAGGAAAATATCTATTTTATTGTGTTTAATTTTCCCAACTTCAATATCTTATCCTTAAAGATTGTTATCTTCTCAAAATTTTGTTCTTTAGTTGAGATGCATACCTTGTCCTTTCTCATATAATAATATTAATTCAAGATGATATATAATATCATTATTCCTTTGGGAAACTTATTATACCTTAGCTACACTATCTGATCATCAAATTGATGTTGAAATTTACCTTGATTCTTATGCCAAAATTCTACCTCTTCCATGAGAAAACACATAATATGTTCATCAATATCAAAGACCTCCCAACTCACCTCATTGTTAGGTATAGATGGCCTACATATGATATTTACTTTTGATTTTACTTAAGTGATATTTAATCTACCTAAAATGTCATATTGGGCCCCAATAGCTACAAGTCTATCTGAATGGTGATTAGACTTGGTATGGAATGGATGTCAAATGCTAAAAAATACTATAGAAGGTACCATAATCAGTGATTATAGGCCTTAAATAGATGGTTATTGACTACACTAAAACCCCTCACTTGATGCATTACAAACTCATCATCACCTTGTACTTGTATATTTTTTATGCATTTATTACTCCCTTCTTGCAACCTATGTATAAGGGATTCATACTCAATTATGTTTGAAGTAAAATTAAATTATAACCTTATAGATAAGTAGTAATTATTATTTAAAGGATAAAATAACATTACCCCAGCTCCACTACCATTATTTGACCTTGATCCATTAAAGAATAAGGTTTATATGTCATCATCATCTTGAGTTAAATTTTTGAGACTATGAATAATAGCTCTTTCCTCATGCATGAAGTATACCACTAAGTATACGTCCTAAATGGTATTGTAGGGATCAAATCCATGGTTATCAAATTCCCATTCATTAAGGAGAATATTTGAGATGCCTTCAAGATGGTCCTTGGGTACTTGCTTACTAACATTCTCATCCTCATCAAGTATGATGTAATTTACATTTGAAAGGTTAGGCATATAGGTATCTAAATGGTACATAGAAATAGGTTCAGACCTAATAGTTATCCTAGTCCCATATCTAGTCCTAAAGACCTTGTATGACCAGTCAGATGAAAGATAACCCCCAATATTTATAGTGAAGTACCTAAATAGGCATAGTGAAATATAGGGAGGTAAATAAATAAACATGACATCTTATGATATAGTGAAATTAGGGTAGTTTGATAACATAATTTTTAGATCCTTTAAGACACCTACTATCTTTGTGGGGGAATCATTTAATTGCAAGAACCCTTTCTCATTAGGCTCATAATTGAGTTCTAGTTTATCTTTTATGGCTTTCACTATGACCAAGGTTAAGGCTCTACTATCTATCATATAATTATATACAAGACAATATCCTATTATGGCTAAAAATTAAAATTGGGGTGGTTTAAAAAACTTGGGAGCTTGGACTTCATTAGGCTGAGAATCATTAACATAAACTCCACTTACCTTGTCAACTGGCTTATTCATGATAGAGAGCTTGGAGAGATCTTATTGGATAATATTTTTCTAACCTATAATGAGTAGATAATCCCACATAATAATTATAAAATTGGATCTCTTCATGTATTCCAAAATGTTGAGTTGAGAAGTGGTACTCTTGGGCTACAACTTAGAAGTGGGAGCATCACTTGAGACTTGAGTATCTTGAGGAATGAAATGAGTCTTTTATTGTTACTCATGAGTTTGAGGTGTTTGATGATTTAGAGGGGTTTTATTTATTTTAATTTTCATGATAGGATTCTAAGTCACTTGATGATGAGTTGGGATGGCCTTAGAATACCCCAAATTATCATCTATAACTCTTATTTTGGCCCTTATGTGGGTTTCAACTCCATCATCTAGCCTTTTTATATTATACCCCAAGTTTGATGTCACATGTTTAAATTTATGATCTCCTTATAAATTCACAAAGGTGGTGTTAGTGTTTTATTTCACACACTTCCTTATTATTGTCTTGGAACTTATGATGGTGTCATGGTAGACATGTCATTATGAGGCAATAGAGGACCTTGTGGTGGAGGGGGCATAATATCATGAGCTTGAAATGGAGGAGCCTTATACAAACTAGGATAATGATAATTTTTTACACTTGTAGACGTCACCATATAATTTTATTTCACACATGGAGAAAAAAATTAACCCTCTTATGCAATATTTTTTTGTATGGGTACCACTGCTTTTGAGTTGCTTGCAAGATTTGGGTTATAGCTGTTGTATGGTTTGTCTTATGTGATATAACCTTAAGCTTATTGATTATATGGGTAAGGGGGTTTATTTTAAGGATAATATGGGAATGGATCCTATTAAGGAGCTTGATATGGTCTATAAGAGGTCTGTTAGTACCTCTCTAAGGCCACAAACTTGTTATTTTAAGCTTTTAACAAGATTTCAATCTTCCCAAGCCTATATACTTGGATATCATTAGGTTGCCCCTAATTATTTAGAGTAGGAAATGGATAAATAATAGGGTAAGTAGGTTTTATCTTAATAAATAGTGGCATGATGGGACTAGGAGTCAATTTCCTTGACTTTAATGAGCTATTTTTTTCCTGAATGGATATTTCATATGCCTTTGGTAATGTTGCCCCACCCATAGATTGTATCATTACTATAACATTTGAATTGAAATCCCTTATGTAGTATAGAAAGGAATATTATGGTTTAGTCTTTATTATAATAGGTATTCTATCCCATGTCTTTGGAAAGTTATATCTAAAGTCAACCATAGATTCTTGGGGTGCCCTTTTGATTGAGGTAAGTTGCTCAACTAGTGATACATGGTCAATTCTATCTTAAAAATGTTTAAAAAGGAACTCACCATACTCATCCCAAGTTTTTATGAAATCAAGAGTGAGTCTTATATATGATTTAAAGGCCTTGCCTCTCAAAGAGGTTTCTAGGAACCTCATGGCTACATTTTTCTGGGGATATTATGTATCGAGCATAGATTTTATATGTCATCTATGTGATCTATAGGAGTGGTGGAGTTTCCCACTATGAAATATGGAAAAATATTTAACTAAGTAGTTATAATATCATCATATTAGTTGATTTTAAGAAGGATTCCACTATTAAAAGATATAAATGATTGCAATCTAGGCCTTGTCATTATGATTCATGGACTTGTAGTAGGTTGTGTATGGAAAAACTTGGTAGAATCAAGAGACTTAGGAGAATTGTGTGGGGGGCTGTAGGATTTGTATTAAATATGGGAAAACTTTTTTTAATTACTATTTTCAATGGTAATTCAACAAATTGAGTCTACTTACCTTTAAAATATGACCTAGTAGAAACTTGGTGCATGAAACTACCTTCTAATCTACTATTGATTGTTTTGAGTCTTCCAAATGACTACCTAGATTTATAACATTGTAAAATAAGGTATTAAAAGCCATTTATTTATGGTCCCATAAAGTGTGCCAAAACTATTGGTGATCTAGGTTGCACCCTCATTGAGGAGAAGAGTGTTCATGTCCAAAAGTAAAGCCTAGTCCAACATAGGAGTGACCTTAGACTATGGGTTACCTAATATGCAAGTCACACCTATATATTTTATGGGGATATCTCCCTTAGTGTTTCTATTAAAATCTTCCTTGTTCCTAATTTAATCACTATGAAAAAGGAAAGAGATATTTAAACTAATGAAATAACCTACTCTAAATGGGGATGAATCAATTGATCAAAGATCCACTCTTAGATATATCCTTCAAAATATAATAATAAAACTAAAGGAGATAATGATTGATAGGAATATTTTATGGTTTTCAAATCATGAATTTTTTTTATGGAGTTTGGATAGGATTCTCCAACTTGAAGGATAAAAGTATATATCTACTTAAGACACTATGGACTTATGACACTTCAAGAAGAATCCTACTTTCTAACACTTCATACTACCTAAAATGGAATAAAACCTAAAGTTAGGTATATGAAAAGACCTATATATTACCATACAATGCATACATTCTTAAAATCAAACTATTAATAAGAACACTACCATTCAAAAAGAATATACAAATGTCTTATATTAATTTAAAGAGTTACAAGAAAAATTTGTTAGAGCTTTGCTACACCCAACTAATGGATTCCAAATCAAGAGCTAAATTTATACTTAAATTTAAAGTTATAAGGATGAGATAGGTAAATATAGGTGTGTAAGAGGCCATGAATGAGGCCAATGTGGTGTATGGTAGTTATAACAGACCTATTTCCTTCCTTAGGCATTGACATGCTACAATGAGTCAACTTTGGCATTCAGTGAAGATGTGTAGGTTATAATTCACAAATTTGAATTTATTAAAGCATTTAAAATGACTAAAATAGCTCAATATTTCCTCAATTAGTAGTTGCTCAATGCAAATAGAGTGTAAATGGACCTCCTTGAGGCATTAAGTAGCCTCTCCTTAAATGTGCATGTTGAATGGTCCATGAAATTACCTCTAACTTGTCATAATGGCCTTTATTTAGGGTAGGATCTCTTAGATGGTAGTTTTCAATTTTTTCAAGATGGATCATAAATGTTTCTACACCATTCTTGGCATGCTAGACTATTCTATTTGTCATATAAATAGACCTATCTTTCTTGTCCTTCAACTTTCTATTCGTACTTATTGTTTAAATAATCAAATAGTTAAAATAGGCTCCCAATTCATATGATAAGAATTAGATCATCATTGGATAAAATATTATTTATTTTAATTGAGATATTTCAAGTGTTATTTACCTACAAATACATGCTAGCCTTGCATGACTAGGTCATTTGGACTACTTCAGAGACTAACAATTTAGATGGAGAATATAAAGACACTTTTAGTCAATTAGATGTGCCATATTGAAATTGAATGAATATAATAAGTCTTAATTTTACCCTTTCAATGATTTATAACTTCCAATTAAGCTCTGAAACATAATTTATTTCTAAAACCCTATAAATTTACCTCTTTAAGAGGTGTATGTAAAATTTCTATACCATATAAAGCCATGAACATGAGCCTATTTGAGCTACTAACATGATCTAAGTGTTGAAAAATAAAATTTTAGTCATTTGAATTCATTATTACTTAAAATTTTCTATATGGGTCACTATTAGGGTTTAAGGGAGGTTTAAGGGTATTTGGAAGTCTTAAGCTTGGTTCATAGGGATCAAATCTTAGATCTCTAAACCACTTACATCAAGTTCAACCCCATATGATTCCTTACCTTCCATGAAGTTTTGATCTACCCATGCATCATACTAAAGATATGATGATCACTTGATGATATTCTTTAGGTGAATAACATGCTCTTTGATTGAACTCTATGTATTTGTAAGTAGAAGTGTCTATTATGATGGCTTCTCCATGAATTTGAGTTAGCACAAGGGACTTTTAATACTATCATCACCCTCAAAACTTGGGTTGGAAACATTTACATCTACCAAATTGATCTTTGTTACATCTTTTGATAGCACTATATTAGTGGAGGTTGAGGATTGGTTTGTCTATAGACCTGAGCCATGAATCTTAGCTTAAAACCTCAAGGTTTTAAGGCAATTTTGCATCAACCCCAACTCAAATATTACCTCAAGGATATTAGGAGGTATCAAGACTAGCTTGATCAATATTTTCAACCCCCTTTTACTACATATATCCATGGATTCTAACACTTGCACCTTTTTGACTACTGAACCAATCATGGAGGTCAACGTAGAGGCTATTAAAGGGCTTGAATAAATGTTCTAATACTCATTCTCTCTCTCCAACTTTATTATGCACACAAACATTCTTAATATCCTTAAGTTTGATTTAAAAAACAACTTTTAGGGCCATTTAATAGAGTTTTACGCTTGCACATGTCAACTAGTCAGTCACTATGATTCTTACAGGACCTTAAGAAACCTTAAAGGTCATTTCATGACCAAACTACCTCATCTATATCGATTTTGGGGTTAAATTCCATCATCAAGTCACTTTTAGGGTTTTTGTAAGTTTTGATGTTGGAAATATGTTATAAGGTATTCATGAAGTTATCATTAATGTCATGAAAGTTTCATTGATGCCATTTTGTGTTGATAATGTTGTTCTTAATGTTGAGTTCATAAGTCTTACTTGAGATACCTAATAAGAAGGCATAGGTCTAGTAGCATGATGAGGTGAGGAGTATGAGACTTTGGATTTGATTTATGGGACTATGTGATTAGCATATGAGGTCATGTCACATGTGGATGAGACATTGATATAAATTCAAATATTTTCAAGGTATGTCCATGATTTAATTATGATTGGTAGTATAAGGCCTAATGTACAATAAAACCTAATATGGCCTAATTAGGGGTTAATATCATTTAAGAATGTACCAAATACATTAATATATTTTAAATATGGGTGAGATATTGTGTTAAGTGTTTTTAAAAAGTTTTATATCACTTATTGTAGAAGAAATTATGAAAACTTGTGATAAGGTCCTCTATATGCATAGAATGGGGTATTGCATACCTGATATGGAGTTTCCTATGATTTTTGGAATGTGAAACCTTTGCATGAGATCTTGATCACTTCATGGATGTTGGGTAACATCCCTATATTTATTTTCTTATCGCTGGTTTTGGATTTGAGGGACAATCCTTTATGAATGATTGTTAAGAAGGGAAACTAGCCAAAACCCTCACAAACCCTCATAAGGACCTGATAGGAAATATATTTTTGGTTATGGCTCAAAATAGTATTTTTGACCTAGTTTTATGTTTGGTAAATGTAAATTAATCTTCCATGTTTCTCCAAGTAGTTTTGGTTTGTAGTGAGTAAAAGTTATAATAAAACCCTTATTTCTAAGAATTTTGATGTAGTAGGTAGGGTTGACTAGGTCAAAACATGAAAATGGATAGAGGATGATGTTTAATACTTTTAATTTATTCCCATTAAATTTTATCATCAGGTTTCATACCTAAAATGTGCTAAGCTGGTCATGAAAAATGATGTATTGTTAAATAGGCCTAATAAGCAAGATAGCAAGAAAACTAGGCAAGGATGAGAATTAGATTAGGGATTGGTTGCAGAGGACTAGGGATATATAAAAATACATGGGTTAATTATTAAATACCTATTCATAATATCCAATTGTTTTATAAGTGTTTATGATGCTCATACACAAACAAAAAATTATCATCAAAATGGTCTATCTAACACAATGAAGTCTGTGTAGAGTGAAGTCATGAGATTGGTCTATAAGACTAATATTTATATATAAACATTAAATATATATTTTAAAATATTATATAAGGATTATTAAGGTTCATATAAACCTATTTTAATATAACAAAAAAAAATTCACATATCTTCTAAGGCTTGGTTTCCATGACTATGTTTTGGGTGCTATAAACAATTTTTTGTGTGAGTGAAAATGATGTTACTAAGTCATTTTTCATGGAATTTAAGGATAAAATTAAAATTAAAGTGTTATTTATGCATGATAAATACCTATGAATGTATTAAATGTTAAAGTATTTTGATTGGGTTCTTAAGGTCTATGTGGAGTTCTAAGTAAGCTTATGAAATTGATTAGTTTGGGGTCTTCTACCCTATTTGATGAATTATAATGAACATTATGTTTAACCTAAGTCATTTATATTATATAAATGTGTTTTTTTTAGTTATTTGGAAAATTTGGTTGTGCATATCTAATTTTATAGACAAGCATTTTGGTAGTAAGAAGGTTTATTTATGATTAGACCTAATTAGGTGGTTCAAGGAGTGAAAAGAGACAAATGGTGTTGGATACATAAGTTTATATTATAAGGTGTATAATAAAGTGAAATGTGATTTTTTTCATTCATTATTTTAGGCTCAAAGTTTTCCAATGAGGTCTAAGTGAAACATGTACTTAGAGAAGGTATAATTGCATTAGGTCTCTATTCGGCCTAATGGTGGTTTTGATGCTTAAGGGTAACGACCAAACTATGTAATTTTTATGTTCATTGTAAAACATGTGTATTGATATATTAAATTTTTTATCCAAGTGTATTAAGGTTCTTATCCAACCAAGATGGATAGGATCAAGATTAAAGTATAAAGACAAGGTCTAATAGGCCTATTTTGACTAGTTAGAGAGTTGAGAAAGTAAGCAAAGGATATAGAGATTTAAATAATAATTAAAGGGATTAAATATAATTATATAGGTGTTTTTAATATTATATTAATATATAATTATGTGTCTACAAGTTTTGAGGAAGGTCATTTGACCTAATTTTTTCAAGGAAAGGGCTAGTTAAGTGAGAATGCCTAATATGCTATTTGAGAGATAAAGAAGTGTGAGAAGAACAAAAAATGAGGTCATATATATTTTAGTGAGAAAAATGTGTCCAAGGGTGATCATATATTCAGGGTATATGAGTTATTTCTTGGTTACCTATGGGGTTGGAGCCTCATTACATGTTGGATCTTGCTAATGGACTAGTTAGGTTGGTGTTTGACTAGTAAGGGGTTGGTACTCATTGTGGGGTTGGTAAATCACTTAAAATTTTGATTATTTATTAATATAAATATATTAAAATCTATAAATCAATGTTTTTTATCCCCCAATAGGGTTTCCCACATAGATTTTATTCTCATGTGTTGTTTATCCACTTATTTCTCATATGAATAATTGTTTATGCATCACTATATCTCTAGATCTATGTGATTGATTAGTGAATGATATATGGAATTGAAATAATATTTTTCATAATTATTAACCACCCCTATTAGTGGTTATACCTCAAAAAATTGGTATCATTTCCAAGTCCCTTGAGTAGACCTAATAGTCTAAAGGAGATATTTGGAGCAGAAGTATGGATTTTGGTAATCAAAGTGTCTTATATGATTTTAATGAGAATATACCCAAAATTAGTGAAATAAAATTTTAATTTTTTTCAAAATATAAATATAATGTGGAATAATCCACCCATCTTATAGTGAAATTAAAAAATTTAGATGCACAAGTTGAGAAATATGCAATGAAGATAAGGACATACTAGAAGCTTAAGGGAAGGACTAAAAAGATTACCAATATATTGGATAGCTAAATATCCTTTTATGATATGATAATACCTAGATTAAAATAATAATAAAATGATTTTAATAATTTTTAGGTTCTGAAATACTTTGACTAGTCAAAGAGTAATGACACTGGTAGAATCAAGACTTATGTAGAACCTACCAAGTTTGAAGTCAATCATCAACAAGATAAGAAGATATTTTATCCATAAAGAGATATAAAAATCAATAATTTATCATCGTATGTTCATAAAAATACAAATAAGGTTAAAAATTCATAGTATGTGGTTTCTTTCATTGGTTATTATTTCTCTTGTTGTAAATTTGGACATAGAGATGTTGACTACAAATGGAGAAGTAGAATTCTATGTTATAACTAAAATAAAACAATAAAAATTTCAAGATATTTTAAGACATAATATATAAGGAAAAATATTCATGTTGTGAAGTTATGGATTCATAACACTAGATAATGGATCAAGAAAACAAACCCTATATAAGAAAAATAGGAATCTAGAGGAGAAGAATCTATGATAGCCCAAACTACATTTCATAATAAAAATGAAGATTTAAAATGGTACATAGGTAGTGTCTATTTAGGTCACATGATATGAGAAAAAATAATATTTATTATAAGAATTCCATAGGTTAAGTAAGGTTTTGAGATAACACATATGCTAACATAGTTTACAAAAGATCTTTGAGTTTGGACAATGAGAAGATCAAGAAAGGAAATGTGATATATGTAGATGGATTAAAACACAACCTACTGAGTGTGAGATAAATGTGTACCCAATGACATAACCTAATGTTTCATTAAAAATGATGTGAGATCATGAGATCAAAATTAAGAAGATTGATTACAAAAGCAAAGAAAATTGAGAACAATCTCTATGTACTAAATCAGATCACAAAAGATAAGTGTTTAATGAGAAGGGTATATGAAAGTTGGCTATGGCATAAGATGTTAGGTCATATGAATTATAACAATCTAGTCAAGATAATATCCAAGATATCTATGAAAAACATGCCAAAAATCTCTAAACCTATATATTATCTTTATAAAGCATGTCAGCATGGTAAGTAGACTAGGAAGAGATTCAAGTCTAGAGACTATTCCACTACTAAACATTTAGAACTAATTCATAATAATCTATGTGGTCCTAAAATAATTTAGAGTATTAAAGGTGACAAATACTTCATTTTGTTTATAGATGATTTCACAAGAATGACTTGGGTGGTACTCTTGAAGGAAAAGTCATAAACTCTTGGCAAGTTTAAAACATTCAAAGCTTTGGCTAAAAATGAGATGAATGTGAAGATCAAGTGTCTTAGGTCTGACAAAGGAGGATAGTTTTGGTTAAATGAGTTCAATGAATTTTTTGAGTTTAATGGAACAATAAGATAGTTCTTAGTTACTAGAAAACCTCAACAAAATGGGGTGGTTGAAAGAAAGATCAAGATAGTGTAAGCAATGTCGAGGACCATGTTAAATGATTCCAAGTTATCTTATGGATATTGGAGATAAGATTTGATTACTATAGTCTACACTTTGAATAAAAGTCATTTTATAATCAATGGTGATAATAATCCATATGAGTTATGGAATGGCAAATTTGAAAGTGTTAAACATTTTAAGGTCCTTGGGAGTAAATTCTATATCAAGAGATATGATGAGGTCTTAGGAAAGTTTGACTCAAGGTTTGATGAAGGAATTTTCTTGGGATATTCACTAGTATGTTCTACCTATATATTTTATAACAAAAGGTTTCAAAATATAGTAGAGAACACAAATATGAGGTTTATGAGACAAAGAAATCATATTCTCATTCAAATAATGATGCAAGAGCAATATAGATATATTAGGATGAAGAAGAACTTGAGGAAAGAAATGAATGAAAAGGTTGTTCTAGGTAGATTCAAAATGATCATCCTAAATCTCAGATCATTGGAAATAAAATTTCATTTATACAAACAAGGAGAAGGATGGTGATTGATCCTAATATATAAAATACTAATTTAATTCCAAAATTCAAACCTAAAATCTATGTATAAACAAGTGAAGATAAGTTTTGTTTAGATGTAATTAATGATGAGTTGAATAAAATTTAGAAGAATTAAACTTGGGAGTTAGTACCTAAGCCTAAGACAAAAACATCATTGGTATAAAATGGGTTTTTAAGAACAATTTGAATGAGAATGGAGAGGTCACTATAAAAAGTCTAGACTTATGTGTAAAGGATATGCTCAAGTAGAAGGAATGGAATTTCAGGAAACCTTTGATCCTCTAACAAGGTTATAATCCATTAGGATGTTTATCGGCTATGCAAGTTTCAAAGGCTTCAAGATATACCAAATAGATGTCAAGTCATCTTTCTTGAATAGGAACTTAGAAGTAAAAGTATACATTAAACAACTAGAGGCTTTCTTATTTATTGATAACAAAGATTATGTTTGTAGGTTAATGAAGTCTCTTTATGGTTTAAAATAAGCACCTAGAGCTTGGTATGTTAGACTAAACAAGTATCTTTTGGTCCAAGCTTTCAAGAGAGGAATTATAGATAGTAACATGTATGTTAATAATAAAAATGATCATCAATTGATAGTTTTAGTTTATGTGGATGATATCATCTTTGGTGGAATTAATGAAAACATCACCAAGGATTTTACAGAGGTGATGAAGTCAAAATTTGAAATGTCTATGATTGGAGAACTATCCTTATTTATTCAACTTCAAATTTGTTAATCTAAAGAAGGTATGTTCATTTCATAGGTCAACTATATAAAAGAGATGTTAAAGAAGTTTTAAATGGAATATTGTAAGGCTATAAGTACACTTATGGTTACATGATGCAAGTTAAGCAAGGAAGATGAATACTTAAGGGTTAATCAGATAAAATATAGATCTATTATTGGGAGTTTGTTGTATACTACTACCTCTAGAACTAACATCATGAAAAAATTATGTTTTTTGGGAATATTGCTAGAAAATCTTACAAAAACTCATCTACAGGTGGTCAAGAGGATACATAGATATCTCAAAGGGACAATGGAGTATGGTTTATGGTACCCAAGGAGCAAGAAGTTTGGTCTAATAGTCTACATAGAGGTAGATTGGATTAGGAGTCTAAATGATAGAAAAAGAACTAGTGGAGGATGTTTCTCCCTAGGTAAGTTCTTAGTCTCATGGTTAAGGAAGAAACAAACATAAATGGATTTATATACTTATGAATATAAGTACATTTCAACAACTTCACGTTGTACTCAAGTATTGTGGATGAGATAAACCTTGAGAGACTACAAGGTAATGTTTGATGATACTATTCCTATTATTTGTGATAATACTAGTACCATAAGTGTTTTAAATAATCCTATCATTCATTTAAGGACCACACACATTCCTATCAAGTATCATTTCTTAAGAGAACATGTGAGTGAATAAAGCATTAAGCTTTAATTTTTGTCTACCAAGGATTTGATTTTAGATATCTTGACTAAGCCTCTTCCAAAGGCTAATTTTGAACATATATGATAGGATTTAGGTATGATTCCTATTCCTAACAATCACTAAACAAGAAAAAGTGCTTAGGGGGAGCTAATTAGGAGGTGTTTTAGCTCTGAAGAATAGGAAAGTATTGCATAAGTTGTGAGGTCAATGTGGGAGTCATATTAATCTATCAAGAAGAAGTTATCTAAGATATGAAATATGTTAGGGGAGTTTATTAACATGATATTTATTTTATATATGATAAAGTGTTACTTTATATAGTGCATTTCCATTAATGTCAAAGGGGAATATTAATTTTCATCGACGAGACGTATCCCTATAAGAAAATCCCCTCTAAGTAGGTACCATCAATGAGTGGTTACCATAAATTATAAAGGAGGATATTATTGAGAATGTGTTATAAGGTATTCATGAAGTTTTCATTGATGTCTTGAAAGAGTCATTTATGTCATTCTCTGTTGACATTGTTGTTCTTAATGTTGAGTTCATAATTTTTACATGAGAGACCTAGTAAGAAGGCCTAAGCCTAGTAACATGATGAGGTGAGGAGTATGAGAATTTGGAGATGATAGATGGTAGTATGTGGGTAACATATTAGGTCATATGACATCCATATGAGACTTTGACAGTAGTTTAAAAAGTTTCAAGGTATGTTAATGATCTCATTATGATTGATAGTGCAAGTCCTAGTGTACAAAGAAACCTATTATGGCCTATTTAGGGGTCAATATCATTTCAAAAGGTAAAAAATCACTTCACATCATTTTAATAAGGGTGATAGGTTGCGTTAAGTGTGTTTACAAAGTTTCATATCACTTATTGAATAATAAAGTATGAAATTGGTGATAAGGTCCTCTGTCTGCATTAAAATGGGGTGTTATAGACTTGAGATGGAATTTATTGTGATATTTGGAATTTTAAACATATATATGAGATCATAATAAATTCATGGATATTTTTTAATGTCCCTATATTTATTTTCCTATCATTTTTTTTGGAGCTCAGGGGCAATCCTTTATGAATGATTGCTAAGAAGGAAAACTAGTTAAACCCCTCCTAAAACCCTCATAATGACCCAATAGGAAAGATATTTTTGGTTAAGGATCATAATAATTTTTTATATACTTTTTTTTGGTACATGTAAATTACTCTTCCAATTTTATCTATGTGTTTTTGGTTTGTATTGAAAATGAGTAAAAGCTACAAGAAACTCCTTATATCTAGGAATTTTGATGTAGCAGGAAGGGTTGACCAAGTTGGAGCATGAAAATGGATGGAGGATGATGTGTAATAATTTTATTTTATGACCATGAATTTTTCTTATAATTTTTAATACAAAAAATGTGCTAAACTGATTATGAAACATGAGAGATCACTAAAAAAGCCTAATAGGCAAGACAATGAGAAAACTAGGCAAGGATAAGAATGAGATTAGGGATTGGTTTTAGAGGAATAGGGATGGGATCCAAATTCATGGGGTGATTATTAAATAAATATTATTCATATAAACATGGTTTATAATTTTTTATTATTTTCATACATAAACAAAAATTTGTCATCAAAATGGTCTGTCTAACATAGTGAAGTTTATGTAGAGTGAAGTTGTAAGATTGGTCTATAAGACCAATATTGATAAATGACCATAAAAAATATATTTAAAACTATTATATAATTATTATTAATGATAATTTAAATCCATTTTAATATCACAAATGTTTTTAAATATATTTAATAAGGTTTATTTTTCATGATTGCGTTTTGCGTGCTATAGGCAATTTTTTGTGTGTGAGTGAAAATGATGTCACTATGTCATTTTGCATTGATTTTAAGGATAAAATTAAAATTAAAGTGTTTTATAGGTCTCATAAGTTCATTTTAACATGTATTTATGACTAAAAAAGTCTTATTAATGTATGAAAAGTCAAAGGCTTTTGACTGGGTTCTTAAGCCCTATGTGTAGTTATGAGTATGCTTATGAAGTTGATCAGTTTGGCATCTTTTATCCTATTTAATGAATTATAAAGAAAATTATGTTTAAAATAAGGTCATTTATATTATATACATGTTAATTTTTGGTTTTTTATATGGTAAAGTTTGTTATATCTCCAACATTTTACACATCCACCATATTAATTATGGATTTTATATTTTGAACATTCAAACCTAGAATAAATGCCATGAATGTGTAGGGAACTAACCTCCTCATATTTTTGATGAATGGGTTGGGTTCCCATACACAATATTCTTAGATATATTAACAATAAAATATGAAATTAGGGTTGTTTATAGACCATTTTGAGTGATTATTTTATTAACATTCATTCATAAAGACTATCCCCACACTATCAATAAATATTCATTATATATTTATTCCAAATGGAGACGTAAACTTCCTTAGGAGATTTTTCCCTTATCATGCACATGGTCAAGTGGGTGAGCATCTGCATATGGTGTTTAAACTGATTGTGTATAGATTGGTTGGATTAAGCAGGGTCTAAAGGCATTTAAACAAAATAAATCACTTATTAACACTTATAACCTTATTTTTATGTCTTAAAATTCTTCATACATATTACCTTGTCCATCCAACTAGCTATAATAGCTTCAAGGAAAGTCAAGATGGCACTAGGGTCTGTGTATAAGCTTGTGTTAGCCCATCTATAAGGATCTTAACTACAACTCTAGGTGTTAGACCTTTGGAGGAGGTTTGGGAACCCTTAAACATGATTATTAATTTAATTAAAACCTTTTAAGGGGTTTCATATTATCTGTAGACCTTATATTCATGGGTGCACCTTCAACTCACTGAACAACTATAATAGATAGACTATGGTTTGAGACAAAAAAGTGGGTATAACCACTATTTTTATAGATAAATTAAATATATGAGTTCCTTAAAAGGGTAATGATGACCATTTATACCAATTTTTATAGATTTTATATGCCTAAAGAGGTCTCAAATCACCATTTTGGTCCAAATTGGCTAAAAACTGTGTGCTTAAATTTCAATGTCTTGATTATAACCTTCAACACTATCTCTTGAGGTATTTAGGACCATGGTTATTTTATCCACATTATTATAGTCATTATCATGCTCATATGATGGTCTATTTAAACTCCTTCATTTTCTTGCATTAGCTTTCACTCAGACTTATGTCTCATGTCTATCCATACTTGTGTGGTTATGAGTCTATTTAGGTGTTGTTCTATGTTCTCAATGATAGTAATAATCAATATTGTATTATCAATGGTATAAACCTTTCCCTTTATTGTATTTTCACTGCCTTTTTATCCCTTGTTATATGGGTACATTGATATATACTAATGATACCACATGTAACTACCTACCATGATGACTATCTATAGGGCCTTGTTACGAAGCCTATATAGGATGAAGGTGGTCTATATAGATCTTAAAAATATTGAGGGAGTATATTATATCACCATTTAATTTCTTGATATGTAAACTCCTTGATTATTATATGAATTCTCATGCCTTTGATGGTCTATATAGTGTTTCTTTGGGACCTTGCTACAATAGCCTTAAAAGGGTTAGTTTTAGGTGCACATTTGCATTCTCAACCCTATATATGGTCATATATGTTCAATAACCCATGATTTTGTTGAACCTAATGGTTTTAATGGAGTATGGAGGTATTGTGACATGATGAAACCTAATAAGGAAGGGTAGATGAATAGAGCAAGGTCATAGTGGAGGCATATGGAGTGTGATGCATGAAGACATAGGTAACATAGTGCAAATGATAGTGGAAACATAGTAAAACTATAAGAGTATGAATGTGATGCAAGTTGGAACCTAATGACCTTGAATATATAAAATAGATGAATATTTAAAGTCTTTAGACATATTCATAATAAATCATGAAAATTTGGAGGCATAAACATAATATAAACACCCCTAAATATAAACCTCTAAAACTCATAAAACCTTAACTGTCACAAAAAGACCTTAAACTTTATTAAAAAGGGACTGAGTAAGTTTACATACAAAGAAGGTGGTTTGTAAGCCTATGAGACCATCATGAAGGTTTATAAGTTTTTTATTAAGGGTATAAGGATGATCTACCATTAATTCATCCTTTCTTTCCATTCTTTTGGGTTACATATTAAGTTTTGCATATGACTTTGAGCTACACACAATCTTTGTCACATAATGATCTTCACCCATACACAATCCTTTCTTCCTTGAGATATTCTGAGGTAAAAAGGGGACATTGGAACTTAAAATTGAGTAATAGGTAATTAGAGGCATTATAACACCTATGAAAACTCTTCTATTTAGTACACAAACTCTATTGAAAGAATCAAACCTCTATCTTTTTCATAGACCTATTTGCAGACCATATAAAGGAGCTAGCTATGAGGATTTTCTAAGCATGAAATCTCATATGTGTGATTAAAGTGACAAGAGTTTTATGTAATGACCATTAAATACTCAATGAAGCAAAATTAATGATTTTTTTAAGCATATAAGGTGAAAATATCTTAAAATTGTTCAATCCAAATGAGCTTGTGTAGATGAAAAAGGCATATGAATTCATTAACTTCTTAAAGAATGTCCATAAATATTAGGAAACCAATCCCCCAAAAAATTCCCTTGGATGGAATCTTCCTAAGCCTTATTTTTATGGATATGATCTTGGGCCCCCACTCTCTCTCTTATATAGTATGAGTAAAAACTAGAGGAGCTATCTAGGTTTGTAAATTAGCTCAAAGGAGGGATGGAATGGTTTTGATCTCATAAGAAACTGAAAAAAACTTATCTCTTAACCATTTGATATTTTTTACCTCATAAAATATATTACCTCTACATGGGATGGTTTATACAATATGAATCTATACTATTGAATAAACTCCTATAAACTATCACTTTTCCTATGAGTCATCCTTATTTCAGACATAAGACACTATTATATGACACTTTGAATCTTATAATGTGAATTGGCTAAGTTGAGGAGTAATAATTTAACATGTGTGGGGATATTTTATGGAGAATTAGCATTGACTATGGTGCTAGTGGATTAAATGAGGCATGAAATAGTGTAGTAATGGATTGATGATATTTATGATGTCTATTAGAGGTGTGTGGGGTGTTTTGGTGGTCCATCAAGTCTAAATTAAATATCATTATGACTAAAAACCATTGACCTTACTCACTTATATGACCTTAAAAGGAGGTATATCAATTAAATTACCATGTCAACACATATACAATACATTCATGATTATGAAACCTATATTGGACCTTATGACACCTTTTATAATGTTTATTAAAAGCTAGAGAGTGATCATACCTCATGTTATCAGGTAGAAATAATGTGAATCTATCAAATTTCCTCCTTAGTTTACCTCCATAATTTAATTTTTCATATGTTGGGGAGCCATAAAAGAGATAAAAAACCATATAAGCACATTTTAACATCATGACAATACCTGACCCAAGTTAGAAAGGAGACATGAAGACATATAAAGACTGACAAGGCAAAGATGTATCATGATAAGACTATATACTAGTTAAACCCTCACATACTTAGGATATGAATGAAAACCATGGTTTTATTGATGAATCATGACTTAGGGCATAAGGTTGACCCTTTTCTAGGTCTAAAACTAAAAAGTTGTCAATAGTTACAATAAAATAACTGATACTACATTACATTTAAAAACATTTGTAAATCCATAAAAATATTGGGTCAACCTAAAAATTTTTGTCATTACCAATATATTATTTAAAACCCTCTTTGGAGACACTTTAGATTGGTATAATAAACTCAGGTGTCATTTAATCACTAGTTAGGAAGATTTAGTTAAAACTATAATACAATATTTTTAAACTACTGACCTCCCTAAGAATTCCTTGGCTCATTTTATTAATTAAAAGAAACTTGAGATTTAAATTACATAAATTTTCATCAAATGATATAATACCTTGTATAATAAGTGTGAACACAACATGATAGTTGATAACCTATTTCATATATTCACCAATGTTCTCTATCTTAACTTACAATATTGGGTTAGGACTCTTTCTCCCCAAAATTAAGAAGAGGCCCTCGACCGAGCCAAGCACCAAGATTTTCTCATGCATCAATTTGATCCATCCCTACCCCATTTAGGCACCCACATTATCATCAAAATTAAAAACTATAATTCTCTTAATGATGGTGTCACTAATTCCTATGATACCATTCATAATATTCAAGATATTTCTCTCAACCCTACTTCATAATAAGCTTCCCCTTTACAACACACCCTTAATATTTAAATTTATCAAATTAAAAACATCAATATTCATAATACATTATCCTAATAAAAAATCCAAAAATATATACCAAGGCCTCTTCTATGAGAGCTTGATCCCATTCACCACATGAAATCATGGTATTATCCAAATAAATTATATTATTTCATACTAGTTGGGGTCACTCTCATGAGACTTATAGGAAATTTCATAACTTAGGTATGAATTTCCTCCTTGGTCTAAATTTCAATCACAATTCCCTCATTCATAAAATTAAACAAGCCTATGACATTGCCTTCAAAGATCATGAGACACAAAGTAAAATTCAAGCTTTAAACTAGAATAATTCTCACTTGGACATTTACAAAGATCCTCCTCCTAACCATCAAGATAATAATTAAAATCCTACTCCTTCCACCATTTATGTTTATAGTCTTATAGACAAAAATGCTAAATATAATGTGCTAAATATGAATAATTTGTGAAGGGTAGTTACTTTCATTGATTCTCATCCTACCCACATGCACCAATCATCTCACACTTTTCATGTTATCTAATATTATTCCGAACTCACCTAAAAGAGTTGGGACAAGAGGAAATTCTATCTTTTGATGAAAAAATTCCAACATCTCCACTGGATAACACCTCTTATACCATTTATATAGTTTCCCTAACCTCTTTACCCATTAACAACATTGTTCAACCTTCTAATACCACTACTTCAAATCAATCCCAAGATAAATATAAATCAATCATACCATCCTCTAAATATAATCAAATAATTTATACCCCTACTGAACCTCCCACATCTTATCAACACAAATTTACATGTACTTATATTCCTCATTCTGTGGATCTCTTCCAACATTAAGCACCTCTATCTAGTAGTCTACTCATGAGTTATGATGAATGGGACCCTATCACATAGCTTACCAATCTCCCATCTCAAATTCCCTTTTCTTAAACTCATGTAGACTTATCCACATCATCACAACCACATTATCCAAATTGTATTTTGAATGAAAATCCCCAATCCTCCCCTAGTAGGATGTGAAGATACCTTAATTGGATCATAAGATAGCAGGTTACAATAATGTGAAGAGATGACTATACATAATGATGAAACAATGAAAACTTCTCTCTATGAAATTTCATATTGCTTATATAATTCCAAATAATTTTCCACTTTGTGGATATGATCATCCCCTCTTTATAATCATTCAAATTGGTGACATCTAAGTCAAGTGTGCTCCTATTGATGATGGTGCAAGTACTTGTATTACCTCTCTTGACTTCATTAATACCCTTGTATACTTCAAGTGTAATCTTAAGTCCACACACAACACATGTCATGGTTAAAATCAAATTAAAATTCTTCCTTTAGGTTGTGAATGTCTCCCTATTACCATCCTACCTATCAATTTTCAATTTATGGTTATTATATTCAATTTTACCCTCTCTTATAATATCTATCTTGGCAAGCCATGGACTAATCGTATGATGACTATAATCATTTTTGCTTGCCAATGTGTCAAGTTTCCTCATAATGGTGAAATATATAAGATTCAATGTGACACTAAACCTTAGAATTTTTAAAAATTACAATCCCATGGTGTATTAAAAATTCTAACCCTTGAACCCTTATCGAATATTCCATTCGAATAATCTCAACATTTTAATTTCCTTGTCAACTCTATGTGAGGTTATCATGGTCACCTTACACTCAGCAGGAATATCCCACCTAACCTTCTATATTATGATAATGATGAGCTATATAAGATCAACCTCAAAATAAAATCTTTTGATCTATCTCTTTAACTCATTTCATAGCTTCCACCATCTTTAAATCCATGTTCCCATCAACCACTTAGTGATGATATACTTGTAGTCTTAAATATGAGCTAGGAACTTGACTCAAGAGAGGATTATTAGTATCATGTTAGTTTCAAAATGAAAAAAACTAAAAGAAACACACTAACTAGCATAACATCTCTAGGCCTAGACACTAGGGAGAGATTAGTTAACAAACATTAATAAAACACACAACTAAAATGTAAAATAAACTCTCTTTTAACTTCATTGAATGCTCCAAAAATCTTGTTGTAGTGGCTTGCTTAGATTGTGATCATGAAGTCCTCATCAATGGAATCTTGGCTACCTCCATCTCTCCTTGGCACCTTTGGCTTATGGCTTGGCTTGGATTGAAATAAATTTAGCATGGTAACACTAATTGCAATGGATTCTTCAAGATATTTGTGCATTATAATTTTCCACCAAAATAACTTAAAAATGATGTGGTAAGGGATCCTATTTATAATTTTTGAGATTGATCAAAATCAACCTAAACCATCCATCTTAGGATTGAGATGTGCAGCTAAGGATTAATCTAATTATATAATTTAAATTGATAAATAGGCTCATCAATATTTGGGATATAGGAGCAATTAAGAGGCATGGAGGGCTTTGATGAGGCATGGGAGGCATAAATCTTGATATTTATGGCATTTATGGCCTAGGGATGTCTTCCCAAGAAATGATGTCACATAATGATGAAGCTATTCAATATTTATTTCCAAAAATAAATATTCAACAATTTTCCATGGAATTATTAATTAGGATCTTAATTTGGATTAATTAGCTCTTAAGCATGTTTAAGTACTTTATGCATAAATTACTCAAATTAATCAAAATGCCTTGTTATTAGTATCAAATTTGATTGGATTGGAATTGAAAGGAAATTCCAGATGCATTGGATCCATATTCCCATTTAGGATGTTACTAAATATAAATAATAAAGGCATGTGTCTTGTGCAAGGTATTTGATAGGAAATAGCAATCCAGAGCACCTAGGTACAAAATTGTCATTTTGACTCGAAATGATCTTATCAAAGTTAGTTATCCCATAAATTAAATTGCCCTATTTAGGGATACCTTGGCCAAAATCATCACTTGAATATGTCATTTTCACATGATTTAGCACGTTTTAGTGTTTTTAGGCCAAATTGTGCATTTCAAATGGAAATTGGCTAAAAGCCTGATTGGAGGTTATCAGTGGCCAGATTTAGGTGTCTATAGTTTGCCCCTATTTGGGAAGATTGTGAAAACCATAGGCAAAGCAATGCCTTCTCAAATAATGAGAGATGACATGTATGCCAAAAATAATATGATGACTAAAGAACAAATCTCCAAATGGTTTTAGGAAGCCTATGATGATTCCCCCTCAAGGGAGTGGTCATCATAATTATTGATGGATGGTCCCTCAAAAAGAAACAAGAAGAAAGGTGGAATTAACCCATGGTTAAGATTAATCTAAATAAGAAAATGTTTGCATGCATGGATGTAAAAAGGATGTTTATTTGCCCAAAGGTAGTTATAATCAAGATTAAAATTCAAAATAGTTATTTGCCCATAGGCAGTTATAAGCATTAAGAAGACCTGGATTCAATTAAACTAATGGTGCCCCAGCTAGGGATGATTAGCAAGCATAATTTAAAGATAGAATCAGGAATATAGATTAAATATGAGTGGGTGTAAAGTGAGGAAAAATATGGATAGAGGAATAATATTGATCATTAGAAATGATTCAATTGTACCTACCAATGAGGAGATGCTCTTCCTTATTACCAATAATACAACTAGAATGGTAAATGGTTTGATTTAATCAAGGGTGGGATGGGAGGATTTGCCAAGGTACGAAGGAGAAACTTATATGGCTCCATTGATTGTAGACCTTTATGAATCTACTTTTTTTTGTAGCATGTGATTGTAGGCATCATGATAGAACACCATGAAGACTTAACTAAAAAATTCATAAGGATTGACTCCAAATATCTGTTCTCTAAATGAAAATAATGCACCAATGATAAAAACCATGTTGACAATGTTAATGGATTAATATGGATGGACTCAAGAATAATGTGCTCAAGGAATCATCTAATGAACACATATAGACTGAGTCAAGGTGATAGTGCTAAAATAAAAATAATAATAAATCAAACAAACAAACAAACAAAAAAATAAAAAATAATCAAACAAATAACTTGAAATAAAAAAATAAATAGAAAGACTAAAAATAAAAGTAAAAGAAAACATCCTAACAATGATAATGCCCCAATAAGGTAGATCAAGGATAACTGACTAGGCTTAGATAGGAAAAATATTTTTGGATTTTTTGAAATGTTATGAATTTTTTTTAAATTTTTGAGGTATCTTAACTCATTAGAGCATGACAAGATACCTACTCACAAAATGGCAAGAGCATTTGGCTTAGGTTGCTCATAAAATAGTGAGAGTATATGGAAAGGGGGACTGAGGTGACCTCAACATGAATTGAGAATAATGCATATAGTCCTAAAATGACCTCAAGTCATATTAATTCCATCTAAACAAAAGGTGAGGAAAAAATAATGATGTCCCAACAAGATCTCAAATCTAGTAAATGGTAAGTCAAATGAAAATTGTGATGGAAAAGTGATAAAAAAAATCATGATAAACAAATGTTAACCCCAATTTGCCCATAGGCGGTTATAACTAGGATTCAACGGCATAGGTCAATGATACTAATTTGCCCATAGGTAGTTATAATTAGTAGCAAGACTAGTGAGACATTGATTTGCCCATAAGAAGTTATAATTAGGCTCGCATAAAAAAACTTGATAGGATGAAAGATATATTGTGAGATCAACTATCACACTACTTTCATAGACTATCATTATAAACATGAATTGGATTGATTTTTCATATTTGATAAAAATCCCCTAATAAAAAGTTATGGGAAGAACCAAATGAATCAAGATTAAAATAGGATTGGGTAGGATGACTAAAAATAGGCTTTGGTCTACATAAGAATGGAATGATAGGATGGATAAAATGGTAAGAGAGTTTGCCCCCAAGTGATAGGGTGATCAGCTAGGATATGTGATAATGGAAAAAGGATATGTAACAATGGCAATGGCATGACAATGAAATGGCATGGTACATGTTATCCTGGGTATGGTTTTTAATTCTATTATTCCTACTAATGGGGAGATGCACATCTTAATCAACAAATGATATAAACAGAATACTTGATCATGTTAATTTCTAGCCCACACCTCATTTGAATAGTCATGCTATCAAGAACAACCTGTAGATTTGCATTCTAAGAATAATTTTGTAATCTTCATTGGTCATTGATTCTGATTCCTTTAAATGTCGAGACAAGGTATCTTTGTAGCCCCTAAAAATGAAAGTGTAGCCATGGATGGTAAATAAGGATAAATAGTATATGGTAGGTTTGGTTTTGAAATGGAATGGTAAATGGTAATGGAATGTGGAATGGTTGGGAAATACATTAAGATCAAGACTTTTAGTTACACAAAATGTTGTTGATGTTGGATTCAACATAACTTTGGTTGTGGTGGGGATGAAGACTTTTTCTTTCCATAGGACCACCATATTTTTATATTATTTGATCTTAAGAGTAGCTACCATCTGATTAGGTTGTAGATTGGAAGCTATTTTGATTTTATCTTTAATTTTTTCTTCATCAAGTAGTGAAGAACTTTTGTGCTCAAATATTGGTACCTTAATGAGGTTTTCACCAATGAATTTATCTTGATTGTCCCATAACGCCTTTGAGAAGGTTTCACTAAGGAATGTTGACTTTTGACTTTGATTGTCTTCTAGCACTTTTGAAAAAATTTCACTATAAGATGTTGAGTTCTAAATTTGATTATCCCTTAGTGCCTTCAAAAAGGTTTCACTAGGAGAATGTTCTTATACTATATGAATGTACTCTTGGCCTCCTTGCTCTTCTTCAATTACTATGTCACCATGGATGAAGTTCAACAAAGTGTGATTTTGTCAGTCGTAATTGACACTTGTGGCTAATGGAATGTTAATGATATGGCTATTTTGGTTAATGGTAATAGCCTATAGAATGGTAATAGAATGGGAAGAGGCCACACAATCCTTGTTGAAGATACTAGGATATTTTATGTTGAATATAAAGTAATCCCCCTCAAAAACTATAGAAGGGTCACAAATGTATTCAAATTAATATACAAATCATGTGTAACTAATGGTGTAATAGCCACAAATATATTCTTCTTCTAAATCTAATTTTAACTCAAGGGACTTTGAATCTGATGTTGAGACTGATGTTGATTTAGATTATGATGCTAAATTTGATGTTAGTTCAACAATAGAACCTAACCCTAACTCATATTCTTTATCTAATGGGTACTCTATTACAATTATATCTTATTAAATATTTTGTTTTGGATAAGTAACAGCCTATGATGGCATAATGGGTTCCACAAAAACTAGTTTGTCAAAGTGAGACTCCTCTAAGATGGGAAATAGGTCAAGAGACAACTCTTTAGAGACTAGCTTGTCAATAGGAGGATCTTGAAAAATAGGCACTTGGTTGAGGTAATGATTTTCCCAAAGGTAGTTATAATCATTAGGAAGTGACTTAGTAAGGACTAGCTCATTAGAGTGAGACTCCTCAATAATTGGTATAGGATCAAAAGGTGATTCATCATAGGTTGACTTATCATAAGTGGTTGGTTCAATAAAAACATCTTGGATTGGTTGGTTCTCTTGGGCTTGATTTTCAATGAGTTGGAAAATACAAGTTTTGAACATAGCTTGGTCTTTGAAGGATTGGATGGGTTGAGGTTTGGATGGGATTGGTCCTAGATGAGGAATCACTTGTGGTTGGATAATGGTATGGTATTAGGGAACACAATTAATTTCATGAGCTAAAGGATAAATTATTGAGATGGTAATAATAGGGCATTATGGGGCTTGATTGTCTGCAAAATCCAAAGGACTAGGTCTTGGAATGATGTAGGCACATTGTAGAGCTTGATTGCTTATACAAGCCAAAGGATGAGGTCTTGGTATAGATATGGTGTGACATTATGGTCCTAGAATAGAAATGGTATGATGTGGTGTAGCTTGATTACTCACATAAGCCAAAGCATCCAAGTGTTCCTCATAAACCATATCATCCTAGTTGTGAGTTGGCTCATACGTTGGTTCTTGACTATGTTACATGTACTGATTATTATAAAGAGGGTATGGATCCATATCCCAAAAAACATTATCTATAGTTGGGTTTTCAAAGTTCTCCTCACAAGCCTCTTCATGCCAATCAAGGTCTTGATTTGAATTTTATGGATTTTGAATATGTACCCCATATGGAGTATTGTAGGGAGAATAATAAAACTCTTTAGAAAATATTTCTCTATAGGGGTTCCTAGTGGGATTTTGTGTGGCCATTCCATCATAAGTTGTATTGTACATGACTTCACCATAAGTGTAGTAGGACATATCCACATAAATGATGAAAGTTCCAAAACAAAAAGGCTTATATTTATATAAACTCTAAAAAACTATGTCCAAAGAAAAAATGGTTCAAGCTTGGTCAAACTTGGTTAAAAGGTGGATTTGTTTCTCCAATGTGGTCTACAAGTGGAGTTTTATATCTATAATTATTTGTGCTAAGACTTGGCATAAAATAGTCTAACATGAAATGTCTAATGTCAAATGTCATATGCATAAAAGGTCAAGTGTCTAAAAAAATTGGCATGTCAAAAGTCTAGGTCAAAGTGTTCCAAATAAGGTCTAAACTAGGAAAGGGAAAAGTAGAGTTACTAGGTCTTTTGTCCAAACATGGAGTCAAAATCTAGGCTCAAACAAATAGGCATGTGCTAGGACTTTTGGCCAAATGACATTAAAATCTAGACTTGAAAAAAAGGCTAATGTGATTTGATTTAATCTAACAAGTTTGGAAATAACTTTGACATAGACCCAACACATAGAATCAAAAATAAACATGATCTCTTGGCACAAGGCATAAGACAAAAGGCTCTTTGAAGAAATAATATGTTTTCCCAAATAAAAGCACAAATAATGATGAGGATAGGAATGAAACAAATAAACCATCAATAGTTTTCAAATTTGGGTAATCGATTAACTAAAGTTATACAACCCAAAAGAGAAAGGTATATGTATCAACCCCATGAAATAAAGCCTAAATATAAATTAGTCAATGTTTGAATCCAAAATTGCCAAGGCTAATTGAAAACTCAATGTTGAAAACTAGGATTTGACCAAACAATATAGACAATATTGGATAGCATGATGGCATAAGACAAAGGTCCAAATGGTATACATGACATGGTTTGAAACAAATGATTTTTGATACAATGGTAGATAAGTTTTGAAACAAATTAAGAAGCCTAATGACATAAGCATGCTCAAATGATGTGATCTATGTTATGTTTCAAAGACTCAAAAGGCTCAAAATGTTTTGACATGATTTGGGTAAAATAACACTACCCTTTACAACTCAAATACATTATTTTTACATGGCTTATGAACAAGTAATAATTTCTAGTCTCAAAACATATCAATCAAAAATGACCAAAATATAATAAGTATAATTGTCTAAATCCTAGAAAGGGTATGGCAATGTGGGGTGGACTAAACTAGAAAGTTTCAAATGTCTTTAGGGGAATCAATTAAATAATTACTTTCACATCAAATGATGCAAAATACAAGCACAAAAATTGGGTGACCATAGCATTGGCTAGTTGTTAAAAGGTCTAGTCCTTTTTAAAACCACTACATCTTATTGTTCACTCAGTGTAGTGTGATGTCCAAATGCAGATACATCCCATGTATAACTCAGAAGGAGAAAGTGAAGTCAATGTTAGGAGATGAAATCCTAGGTCAAAGCTTCACTAAATAACTTGTGGGAGGTGATGAAGTCCCCCTTGTAAGCCAAATTTGCACAAAGATAAAGAAAGCATGAAATAGAAAGACTTTAGGGTCATTTTCAAGGTCACCCAAACTTTGATGAGATTTTTGGGAGTGATTTAGATGAATTTATTTCTAAGACTTATAGTAGGCTATTTGCAATAGGAATGGAATTTTTGATTCTAAGGGTTCCCTAAAGGGGATAAGTAGAAGAGCATACATGCAAAATCCCTCTTTTTGCCAAACAAAAATATAATATAAATAACTAAGTGAATACAAAAATCTTGAAAAGGTGAGTTCATTTTTAAGCCCAAATGTAAAATTAGGTGGTGTTCATTTGATCCCTTGGTCTTAGTTACAAAATTTGAAAACATTCACCATAAATATCTAAATTTTTTGCTAAACACCAAAACAAGGTTTTAATTAAGTTTTAATCATGAAAAAGGTGATCTAAAACATGTTTTTATCAAATGTCAAGCTTGGTCCTATAATGAAAATGTTAGCATGTCCTTTAGCCTTGAAGCTCTTTTAGGTTTGAAACAATGAACTTTAAAAAAAGAGCTCTTAGGTCTATGTTTTAAGAAAAACATAGTGATCAACATCAGTTATATAACTGACAATGGTTACATTTACTAACAGATGATGGTTATCTAACCGACATTGGTTATACCAATGTGACTGACGATAGCTATCTGATCAATGTTGGTTTTACTAACTAACATCAATTACTGTGTAAACCCATGGCAAACAAAAAATGACAAAAAAAGTTAAAAAATCAATTTATAAGAGTTTTAATGATTCAAATCAAGACTTTAAAGCTAAAAAATGATTTTATTCATGTGTGGGATGTGTTTATTCCCATCGGGCATGCTATTATGTGAGCTAGGAATTTGACTCAAGAGATGATGGTTAGTATCTTGTTAGTTTCAATATGAGAACAAAATGAAAGAAACAAACTAATTTACATAACATCTCTAGGCCTAGACACTAGGGTGGGATTAGTTAAGAAACATGAATAAAAAACATAACTAAAATTCAAAATAAACTCTCTTTTACCTTCTTTGGATGATCCAAAAATCTTGTTGTAGTGGTTTGCTAAGCTTGTGCTCATGAAGTCCTCATCAATGGAAGCTTTGCTACCTCCATCTCTCCTTGGAACCTTTGGATTATGGCTTGACTTGGCTTGAAATCAATTTGGCATGGTAACACTAGTTTCAATGGCTTCTTGAAGATATTTGTACATTATAACTTTGCACCAAAATAGCTTATAAATGATGTGGTAAGGGCTCCTATTTATAGATTTTTTGAGATTGATTAGAATAAACCTAAACCATCTATGTCAAGATTAAAATGTGTGGATAGGGATTAATCCAATTATGCAATTAAAATTGACAAATATGCTCATCAATATTTGGGATGGAGGAGCAATTAAGAGGCATGGAAGTATTTGATGAGGCATGAGAGGCATGAATCTTGATATTTGTGGCATTTATGGCCTAGGGATGTCTTCCCAAGAAATAAGGTTACCTAATGATGTAGATATTCAATATTTATTTCCAAAAACAATTATTAAAAAAGTTTCCATGGAATTATTAATTAGGATCTTAATTTGGATTAATTAGCTCTTAAGCATGTTTAAGCACTTTGTGCACATATTACTCAAATTGATAAGAATGCCTTATTATTGGTCTAAAATTCAACTGGATTGAAATTGGAAGGTAATGTCAGATGTGGTTGATCTATATTCCCATTTAGGATTTTATTTACAATAAATAATAAAGGCACATCTCTTGTGTAAGATAACTTATAGGAAATAGCAATCCGAAGCACCTAGGTGCAAAATTGGTGTTTTTACTCAAAATGATCTGATCAAAGTTAGCTAGCCCATATTTTGCATTGCCCCATTTAGGGATGCCATAGACAAAATAAGAACTTGAATATGTTAGTTTCACATCATTTAGCATGCTTTAGTGTTTTTAGGCTAAATTGTGCATTTTGGGTGGAAATTGGCCAAAATCCTGATTGGAGGTTATCGATGGCTAGATTTACGTGTGAACATTAACTAAGACTCAAGAATTTATTAATCATTTTTCCTCTAAGGAGTAGGAAATACCTACCTAAAAAATTTATATTAACACACCTAACTATGATGATGGTTTTAATTTATATGACCCATTTATAGGAGGTCTTGTTCAAGTTAGAAATGCTAAGATCCTTCATTATTGTTCTTATTTATTTCAGTCTTTCTATTTATCTTATCACATTTTATCTTTTATAGTTCTTGATTTTATAATTATTCCTCTTATTCATAGGGTAGATATGGAATATTCACATGGTACACCTCTAGTTTCTAATTAAAATCTTAAGATCATGCTTATGGATCATGTTATGACTGGTCCCTATCATTTCACTATATACTAGGATCTATATAGTTAATTTCTCCCTAAGATGCTTACTATTATCCTTAAGTCCTCTATGCATATTTTGCCTCACATAGTTTAGCCTACTCTAGAGACTATTATAACTCTACCCTTAGATTAGTTTATTAATGCATCTGATTCTATCTCTCCTATATATAGCCTCATCTATTTTCTCTACTAGCCTCATGTCGCCTTGGATATGGCCTACTTCCTTTACCATAGGCTTCTACTTCTATTCCCTCTATTAGTACACCCAAAAAGTGTAATAAAAAGCATATTTATTATTTTTAAGGAATATATAATCATTCTTCCACCCATATTTTCAAGATTCAACAATATATCAACACCTTATGTCCTACTCTTACTTAGCCTAAAAATAAAGCTATACCTCTTCCCAAGTTATTACTTGAGTATATTCCCAAATATATAGTGGTATATTATCTATGTTACCAATGTATTACACATCACATTGATCATTGTTACATCCTCCATTAACATATCTAGGGTCATCTTATGACCATTATTGCATGTTATATACCTCTTCCCATAGGTCACCCATGCAAGAAGGTTCCCCCTTCTTCTCCTATGGTTCTTCCACCTATGGTCCTTTCTTCATCCACATTTCTTCCACTTGTGGTCCCTTATTCCCATATGGTTCCTCCACCTCCGGTCCCCTTTCCACCTATGGTTCCTTCAACCATGGATCCTCCTTCACCTATGGTCCTCTCTCCACTGATGCTTTTTTCATATCCCACAAATTACACTCTTATTCCTTCTCCTGAGTATCTTATGCATGATGTCCCTCATGGGAAATATATTTTAGTCATGCCTACATTTTCTATGGAGGAGATTTGATAATAGGTATTTTCTCAATTTTCACTGAAGATTGATCATACCCTCATTGTAGTTAGAGTTCATCTTCACATAGATCTATCAGATGTTATGGACAATGTTTGTGGATAAATTTAACAATGTTTATGAACACAACATTGTATTCCTTCACTTTATTCTTCATTTTGGATTGGATATGTTCTCCAAATTAATATTTATCTACCGTATATATCATTCTACTCTATGCCAAATTATTTTCTTCATTTATCTATCTTATCTGGCTCTTTATATTTTTCATTATATGTTGTCTATGGTGTCATTTTATTTCCTTAAAATCTCTTGTGGATTATTTTCATGATTACTTGATTCTCATAATGAGTTAATTTATTTTCATAGATGTCTTGTTATTTTCTCATGATTTTTTTACCTAATATCCATAACATAGATAGCCATTACTATGACTTGGATATACAAATCTTGTTCCCCTTCGTAATCATTATTTACCATGTGATCAATTAAAAAACAAGTCATCCCATTGTAATCCTATTTTATTGGTCCACCTTGGATATCCATTTATTCCTCTTATATTTCCTTTCAAAAAATAATCATACACATGGTTGAGATTTGAGATAGCATATTGTTTCATAGGTAAGCCTAAGTGTTTTCATCAACCATTTCTTTGGATACTTAGCTTCCTTTAGCCAAAGTATAAATCTCATTTGCATGTATCATCTTTATCCCCCACATTGATTATTACAAATTTATATGGAAGAGGAATATTAAAAGACATAAAATTTTAAAATACAAATAATTAAAACAAAATGCAGCATCAAAAATTCAAAAGTCAAATTAAACTAAAATACATGATTCAAAGCACATATATTTTTTCTAGTCTAATCTAAATATCCATGGTTGGACTCATTATAGAGTCAAGGTCCATTGGGTTTTGACATGATAGCCAACCGGGAAAGGAGGTTAAAAAATATTTTAGTGCTACCTACTTTCTCACACAATTATCTGATATCCACACTAGACTGATGACTCGATAAGAGGTCATGAGGAATGAGGAACACATTATGGGAAGGTAGGCCTATTTTACATTCCTTATTTAAACAACCAATATGAATTGATCTTAGTATCTCACTTATTTTCAATACATCTTTGTGTTTATTGATAATGGGTATACTTTGTAAATTGATGGTAACTAACCACTTAGTGTATTTTATGTCCTTAGTGTGACTCATATTTCTTAAGGTCTTCTCATATATGCATACATTGTGATTTTTTCATTCCCTCTAGTATTTCTATGTATCCTAATATTTCCCCTTGAGAATTATTATTTTTTTAACTAATCAATTCCCATTAGGGATTCCATTTATGAGTTGTAGTGTAAGACCATGGATAACATCAAACCTTCCTAAAAAATTACCATTAAAAACATTCCATTTAAAATAATTTCCCAATTATTTCCACCTCATTGGTGTTCACTTTGTGAGTTATAGTGTAAGACCATGAATATGACAAGGCCTTTCTCACAAAATTTTCTAATATCCAAGTCTCAATGAAATTACATGTGTCAAAGTTGAGATAAGTAGTGATTGATTATGAGTTACATGTCATTGGCATGCTTCCCATCTTCATATAGTCTGTATTATGCTTACTACATCGATTTTTCACTTTTTTTTCTTATTTTCCAATTGCATGTAAGATTAAAACCATTTTTCTTAATTTTTTCATACTTCCAAGCTTGAATTAGTGTGATCAATTTAAATTAATTTTTCCAATTTTGTTTCTCTTTTATACTTCCCAACATGATTTATTATGATGGATTGACTTGATTGTTTGTTTTTATACAATTTGAATTTCGTGTGCTCTCCATTTTATTACATTATTTTCATACTTTCTAATGTGATATAGTGTGATTCTACTTGTTTTAACTTGGTACAAATATTTTACATGGTTTAAAAATATTTTAGTTATCTTTTTCTAAAATATTTTGGTTTATTATATTTAGTCAATTTTTGTTATATAATATTTGCCATCACGATATAGCGTGTAGTGTATTAGTTTTTTATTTATATGTAATTTTCCAAGTTATTTTTTTCCTTTTCTTGTTGACCATGCATTTGTAACACATAATGCTAGAAAAAAAATTACTCCACATATATTTACCATCGCATATACAACAAAAACTAAATACATGTGCTAGAAAGAAATATATCCATGTATAACCATCCACAACCAAATACAACTCATGAGATAAAATCTCACTATCAAAATCTATATATATATATATATATATATATATATGATGTGTTTTATATAACATAAAGTACAAAATACAAAATAGATTCAGCTCTATGGCTGGACTTTATAAATGTTTGGTAATGTCCCATATAAAAGGTACAGTGTAATGAGGCAGTATGGGATCTCAACCATAAATATATATCCATGTCATCCCCTCCCTCAGACACCTACTAATGTGCTTGACTAGTCCATGGTATAAAACATAGTGGCATATTCATAGGTATCTCCACTAGTACTCATCCTCCTCATCTCCCCCTTAGCTCTATAACATTTTGTGCCAAATAAGTAGGCATTACTTGAAGGGCCAATGTGTGTGAGAGTCTAATCTACCTTGGTAAGAATTCCATCATACGTGACTCTACCCATGAGGTGTTGTGACCAATGACCTACACCCATTATATCCTTGTCATAATAACTAACCAACTAGGCCATATAGTAAAAATGTGCATGTAGGGATACAACACTATATCCCCTCATGTGATAATATACAATGTTAGCACATGGGGTATGTCCCAAGATACATGTTCTTATCTCCATTTTATCACTTGATGTAACCTATCATCAACCACATGAGGTAACCCATATAGGTTATACATATGAAACCTATTATATATCTAGTACTAAATAAAACAATAGACCCCATGGTATTCTACACTATATATAACATCCCATTTATTAATCATGAGATGGACCCAGATGATAGCCCTAAAGTTGTAAATTTCTCCTTGATCCAAAATAGAATGACAAAAGGCTATTATATATAATGTTACCATGTCATACAACTTGTGACATATTATTCATGATGTCATAAGTCCAACCATGGCCTTCTAGATGTCTTGAATCTCTAAAATATGTATATAATATCTTAACACATCACCCACCATGCTAATTCTCATCTCTCCTCTAGGTCATCTAGTGTCCCAATAATCACTGGTGTCCCTCCTATCGGTATTCCCAATAATGCATGGATATCCTCTAACATGATACTCACCTCAATGGTATGCCTATCCACCAGCCATAAAAAAGTGTTAATCAAAAATTCCTATGATTCAAAGAATATTACAACAAGATCAAAACTACGCAAGATGCATCTCATCTCCATGATGCCTCTAAAGCCTAGTATGACTAGTCATGCTATGTCTATGTTAGTCAATCTCTCTAGTATAATTGGTAGCCATGACACATCTATAAATTATCAATACATCTTGAATATCTATAAAATATAAAACAACAAAGGATGTATTAGACATCCATGTCACAAATAATCAAAATACATTATTAAAATTTAAAAAATTAGCCACTTTTAATTTAGTTTCTGAAATATCTACCACATCAACCACATTTACACTAGATCGGCCATTTTTTTACTCTAAGATATTAAATCAACCCTATTATCTAAATTCGACCTCTTTTAGCAATAATTTATTGGACCTATTTAGAAAACTAAATTATCCCTATCATACACAGTTGACCTTTACCCCTTACCAACTAATTTAGCCTATTGCTATGTAGTCAATCTTATTTTATCATACTGAATAATCCCACTACTATGAAAAAATACTTAAACTTATTCTTCACCTTATGGACTAAGTTGACTCGGTTGACTCTATTCATCCATAGTGGTGAATTTTTAATCATTTACTATAAACACCTTAGGCATTTATTAATTTGACATCTTCCTAACCGATACCCCATTTTACTCGTAGTCTACCTCAAAATTTCCTAGGGTTAATTTTAGTTCCTAAATTGTTCCTATTAGTCAATTATCTATATTTAAATTAATTTTAAATAAAAATACTAAAAAATTTGAAATTTATAGTTCATTATCTATGATGCACTCCCATCAAATGCTAGACAACTTCCTCATCTCAATTGTCATCTCGTCACCATGATATCTCTCTAATATCCAACTAGGTATCTTGGAGCTTTGTTTTCTTAGAATAATAAAAGTAACAAATGAACTCTTTTACACCCTATTTATATTTAATAATAAAAATCTTTCAAATATTTATCTTTGAATTCCATCTTTTGATCATATCTTTATTTTTACTAGATACTTTTATAAAGCATAAAATGTTTTAGAATCCTGACATCGTAGATAATCTCTTCACCTACTTTATATCTATGTTGTCAAAATTTAATTTTTTCACTCTTTTTATGCTCACTACTATAGGTTCACCTAATGTTCCCTACATTGGACATCTTCACACCTCTTACATCTCCTTATCTATTGAAAACACTAAGGTAAGTAAAGGTATGTGTTTTTCAATTTTGTCCTTTCATTTATCCTATTTACTCTTTATTATAATTTACTCATCTATATCATTGTGTATTGTTATGTTCTTTTTTTAAAGCACCATCTCGTGTTACACCTAAGTGACACGTGATGATCTTCAATTGGGGAATATGTATACACATGATATTTTCAAAATTTATCAATTACGAATGTTTTTTCTCTTACAAGAACCCATTGAGTTTCAATCTCTCTAAGTGCATGCCTTAAGGGGTACACAAGAAAGGGATGGGAAGACCGTTGATGCTTTTTGAGATTGTTTTACCTATACTACCACTTGATACCTACACAACCATCTCCTAAAAACATTTCCCTAAGCATTTCTTATTATTTTCACCCTCTTCTATTCATTTTCTACCTCCATTATCCCTTCCTTAGCCTAAACTCCTTTTTGATGATTCATGATATAGTATTGGCCCCATCGACCATGTATTCTAATTGACAAAACTCATTTAGGGTCTAGGTTCGCTCCTAGATGAACTAGACCAGGACCTAATTTATATTTATCAGTAACAATACAGATAGATTAGGATGACCCTATAAACTAAATTTTTGAAAAGGATTAG